>JAPKLW010008055.1:0-13966 GCA_026898455.1 Plectranthus barbatus | reverse complement strand
TAATTGCAAATGGGCTATTTACTAAAATTAATTAAAAATTAAATTAAGACAAGAGAATAATTATAAAAAAAAAGTAATCACAATTAACAAACGGTACCCCAATTTGTTAGAAGATTCGGTTCAAATTAACCAAGAAGGAAGGAAATCAACCAACAAATCAATTCAAGATTATAGGAGATTATTGAGTGATTATTTCCTTTTTCTGTTTGATCATCACCTCTATATATTTGTGTATACTGTATTCATAAACATATTCAGAAATAAAGATCAAAGCCTTTCAATCATGTTCAATTCTATAAAACAACATGGTATCAGAGCAGGATTTCAATCCTGGCTCTGAAGATCCAAAGAACACCCCCTCAGACAACCGACTCAAGTTGGGAACTCAGATTCAAACCTCATCACCGTTCCGCACACCAAATCAAAACCAAAACTCACTCATCAAGCCTTGAACTCATAAATTAGTTTCATCATCGTTCTTAATACCTTTCTCAAACCTATAACCAAGATCAAAGCATATTTTCAGATTCTTCAAGACCTGCAACAACATGACAGCAAACAATCAGAGTAAGCCCATTCATTTAAGCGAAAAACTAGATGGCAACAATTTTGTTGTTTGGTCCAGACTCATGAAGATGGCGCTTGGAGGCAGAGGATGCCTTCCCCATATCACAGGAAACCCAACACCTCCAGAAGAGAAAGATCCAAAATTTCCGCAATGGGAACAGACAGATCTCATGGTATGTTCGTGGCTATTACAAAATATGGAGGGGCCATTGATCTCCAATTTTGTCCATTATCAAAGTGCAAAAGCAATATGGACTGCACTCACAACCTCTTATGGAAGTGGCACTGATCCCTTCATCCTCTACGATCTGGAAATAAAAGCAAACAAGATTAGTCAAGGAGGAATGAAGTTGGAAGAATATTGGAATAATCTTCAAACATGTTGGATGAACATAGATAGAAGGGATCAAAACACAGGGGAATATTGCGAGAAATGCAGTATACATCATCAAAAAAACAAAAGCCAGAAAAGGTTGTTCCAATTTCTCTCCGGGTTGGATCCAAAATTTGATCAAATTCGGAAAGACATCCTCAAGGAATCCCCTGCACCAACCGCCGAATCCGCATTCAACAGAGTACGAAGTGATGCCGCCAGATCAGAGGTACTCCAATCGGCAACAACACTATCTGAAATAGGGTCAACGGGATACATAGGATCCGGCTTTGCCCTCCGACAAACCCCCTCCGCAAATCGTCCCGGCCCGGCTCGCACCGGAAGTCAGTATTCCTGGCCACAAAAGATGGATAGGTCGAAACTCCAATGTTCCCACAGTGGGAAGAAGAAACACACACGGGAGATGTGCTTTGAGCTCGTGGGATATCCAGAGTGGTGGGAGGATAACCACAAAAATCCGACTACCACCGCGAAAGGAAAAGTTGCCGCCGGAGTGAATGGAGGAGACGGAGAATCCCAGCCGACGACCGATGCGAACATCGGGTTTGGGGGGAACACCGGCAGCATCGCCGGAAGCAGCAGCATCGTCGGAAGGGGCTGACAGCACGCCTCCGACAAACCAGCGGCGCCGCCTGGAGGTGGATGTAAAGGGTTGTGTTTCAACACAAACCCTCGTTCAAATCCTTTTATTAATTCTGGAAATTTACATTTAAGTCCCTCTATTTCCATGCCCTTAAACTTCAAACCCCGTTCCATTCGATCCAGTCCCTCTAATTTCATAACATATGAATTTAAACCCCAGACTTTGCATAATAGTCCTTCACCCATTAAAAATAATATTAGAGGTACCACTAATCATATTTCCACTGTTTATAATACTCAAGGAAAAATTCACGATAAAACTGAACAATGGATCTTTGATTGTGGTGCTTCTGATACTATGAAAACTGCTAGTGGGGAATTAACACCTGTTAGGGGAGCAGGAACCATTGAAATTTCACCAACCATACGAGTGTCTAATTGTCTTTATGTTCCTACTCTTTCACATAAACTATTATCCATTAGTCATGTCACTAAAAGATTAAATTGTACTCTTGTGCTTCACCCACATTTTTGTTTCCTCCAGGATATCCGGACGGGGGAGATTATTGGACGTGGCACTGAACACGAGGGCTTGTACTACGTCGACGAGATAGTTTCCAGTGGGACCGGACTGTTGGCACATGGATCTTCCTCTCGGGAAAGTTGGTTATGGCATAGAAGGTTGGGTCACCCATCTTTAGTTTATTTTAAAACTCTTTTTCCTCACTTAGCTAAATGTAGTTCCAGTATTTGTGAAACTTCTGTTCTAGCCAAAAGCCATAGACATTCTTTCCGTCATAATAATACTCGTGTTGACTCTTTTTGCTCCTTAATTCATTTCGATATTTGGGGACCATCTCCTGTCACAAATAAACACAATTTTCGTTACTTTCTATTATTTGTTGACGATTGCACTAGAGTAACATGGGTATACTTTCTTGAACACAAATCTCAAGTTTTAGACAAATTCACCCACTTCACAGCTATGATCCAAACTCAATTTCAGAAAACCATCCAAGTTATCCGGTCAGATAATGGGGGGAGTTCGTAAATACAGCCATGAAAAAATTCTGCAGTGAAAAAGGCATTATCCATCAAACTTCCTGCCCATATACACCTGAACAAAATGGGGTAGTGGAACAAAAGAATCGTATCATTCTCAAAATGACTCGTGCAATGATGATTGAGTCTCAAGTTCCACTATCTTTTTGGCCCGAGGCAGTTGCTACGGCTGTCTACCTTCTTAATCGCCTTCCCACAAAAATATTAAACCTTCAAACACCTCTTGATGTGTTGTCTACCTATACAAAAATACCTGAACCTCTAAATCTTCAACCCCGGATATTTGGGTGTTCAGTTTTTGTCCATATTCTGAAACACGAACAAACGAAATTCTCTCCATGTGCAGAAAAGTGTGTCTTCGTTGGGTATGGGATAAATCAAAAAGGATATAGGTGCTATAATCCAAAAACCCGTCAAATCATTACCACCATCCACTGTACCTTCCTTGAAACTGAATACTTTTATAGCCAGCTTAGCAGTCAGGGGGAGAGTGAGTGATTCTCTAGAGAGGTTGACCCACTAAACTGGCTTGATCAAACTTTTTCGACGGAAGATCCACGTCCCGCCAACACTGGTGAAACTGCAGAACTAGTCTCCGAGATGGAAAGTCGCGATCCTCAAGCAACAGTGACATCACCAACTGATCCCTCCCCTCCGGAATCCAAAATTGAACCTGAGCCTGAACCAAACTCCGAATATAATCCCGATTCACAGCCTTCTCAGCCTACCAGAGGAAACTATGTGTTACCTTCCAGAATTAATAGAGGGATTCCTCCAAGGCGGTACTCACCAGAAACAGGTGGTAATGCTCGGTATTCTATCAGCTCTCTTGCCAAGTTAAAGTTGTCAGATGATGCCAGTAAGTTTGAAAAGGCGTTGTATGATAACTATTGAAAAAGAGTTATATTCTCTTGATTTTAGTTCGTTTTGGAGAATCTTTCGTCTATGTTTAATCAAATAAGTGTTGTTTTAGTCTTGTATTTAGTTGTTCGAGTCTTTTCATGTTTAATTCGTGTTTTGAAGTAAATAACGTTGTTTTTGGGAGGATTTGGAGTGAATTGCCGTGCAGGAAATTGTCTTATTTTCGAAGTCTATGCTGGAGCAAAGAAAGAAGATGCTGTAGCAAGGTTGAGCTGACCCAGTCCCAGTCAACTTGGTTAAATTTCGGGAATGACGTGGATAAAGTTAATTTTGTTGAGCTGGGTGTGCGAAAATAGCAGAAATTCACCTTTTTCCCCAAGGACAATTTGGGAATGTTCCTAAAAGTGGAAGCCTATAATTGGGGAATGATATAAAAGCCCAAAGGAGAGAGAAAGAGATTATCCATCCACACTTTTTCCATCACCACACACATCAAGCTGGGATCTTTCAGCTGGGAGCAGAAAGAACTCGTGACAGAGGAAGGAACGAGCTGCAGCTCCGTCACCGCCGACGAGAAGCCAGCTTGGGGCTGAGGAATCGTCCCTTGTTGCGGCCAATCGAAGGGGGATTCTTCCTCTTATCCACTTTATCTTTAATCTCTTGTTTTTAATTATGAATTTCAGTTTCCCAAACATGAATCTAGCTCTCACCCTTGTAAATATGAGCTAATTTAGTTGACCATGGCTATGGATGAGCTTGCTTGAGTTGAACCGAATGTTATGTATCGTGAATGAAATGGAGTTTTGAATATTTTGGTGGTTTAATTCTTAAAATCACAGCTCTTGTGGGAACTTAAATGTTTGTGATTCATGCTTAGTTTAGATTTGGAAAAATTGAGGCTAAGAGAAGAAACCCTAAATATTGCACACTTCATGCATAGGAATATGTGGTTTTGTGTTTGTAAAAATGCCTAGGAGAGTGATAATTGGTGCTGAATCTAAATTGAATTGGGCATAGGAATATGTTAATTAATTTAGAAAAGGCTATCTCATCTATTTTGGAAAATCTAGTTGAGAACCATAGTTGGCAGCAACTTTACTCTGTGTTGTTTACGATGTTGTAGCATATTATCTGCAGCAAGTGATTCCATAGCCTAGGTCATTTCTCTCATCGTTTAAAAAGAAATTGTCCGATCCAGTTTTTCCCATTTTTACCCTGTTTTTGGTCATCCACTGTTTCTATGTTTATTGTTATTCACTTATTAAATCATGCCTAGATTAATTAAACAAACCAAATCATTTTTCCCCATCAATTAAACCGAGTTGAGTGTTTGTGCACCTTTACCCCTTCCCTGTGGATCGATACTCGGAGAATACTCCATTTTATTATTACTTGTGACAGTGTGCACTTGCACTAGTGTGTTTCACGCACGTGAACATTGTACCAAGAAGCTATCCCACAGTCTGAGAAAGAAGCTCTTCCGAACACTAATTGGAAAGGGGCGATGGATAAAGAAATAGGAGCACTAGCCCGGAATGCCACTTATGAAAAATGTCAATTGCCTGCAGGAAAGAAACCAGTTGGGTGCAGATGGGTGTTTACCATCAAACGAAAGCCAGATGGGTCAATAGAGAGATACAAAGCTTGTTTAGTAGCAAAAGGGTACACCCAAGTCTATGTAGTGGACTATGCAGAAACATTCTCTCCTGTGGCAAAGATGAACACAGTCCGGGTTCTTCTATCTATAGCTGCCAACCTTGACTGGATACTACACCAGTTCGATGTGACGAACGCTTTCCTTCATGGAGAATTAGAAGAAGGGAAAGAGGTCTATATGGAACCACCACCGGGGTATGAGCACGAGTTCGGACCAAATGAAGTTTGTAAGCTTAAAAAAACTTTATACGGAATCAAACAATCACCAAGAGCCTGGTTTAGAAGGTTCACAGACGTAATGAGGAAGCATGGATACTCCCAGAGTAATTCAGACCACACGTTGTTCACAAAAAGGCGAGGAAATCTAATTACTTGCCTTATCATATATGTGGACGACATGATTTTGACAGGAGATGATGTTGAGGAGATTGGTGAGTTGAAGAAGAATCTATTTCTGGAATTTGAAATGAAAGACTTGGGCAATCTGAAGTACTTTCTGGGAATTGAAGTACTCCGATAAAAAGGAGGTATCTTCATTAATCAAAAGAAATACACTTTAGATCTTCTCGCCGGAACTGGAATGGTGGAGTGTAAACCTGCAAGCACTCTAATTGTGGTAAATCACAAACTTCAGATGATAGACGGAGGGGAAGAAGTAGATTGTCGCAGATATCAGAGACTTGTGGGGAAGCTCATCTACCTTTCACATACCTGACCGGACATTGCCTATGCTGTTAGTGTGGTCAGTCAATTCATGCACAACCCAAAAACAGATCATATGGAGGTTGCTATCAGAATAGTCAGATATTTGAAAAGAACATTTAACTATGGGATCCTATTCAGGAAAACAGGACATTTGGAAATACAGGCTTATACAGATGCAAATTGGGCTGGAAATCCCGTGGACCGAAGATCTACTGCAGGATACTTTGCCATAATAGGGGAAAACCTAGTGTCGTGGAGAAGTAAAAAGCAAAAGGTTGTTTCCCTATCCAGTGCAGAAGCAAAGTTCCGAGGAATCAAAAGTGGCATTACTGAGTTCTTATGGCTTCGGAAACTTATGCTGGAGCTTAATCTCTTCTCAGGCAAGACGTGTAGATTGATGTGTGATAATAAAGCAGCTATAAGCATTTCTGGGAATCCAGTCCAGCATGATAGAACCAAGCATGTTGAAGTGGATAGGCACTTCATTAAGGAGAATATTGAACAGGGAGTGATTGCATTGCCGTTTGTTTCTTCCAAAGATCAGTTGGCAGATATTCTCACTAAAGCAGTAGATTCTAAAAGCTTGGCAGATGTTTTGGGCAAGTTAGGAGTCGGAAATTCCGTCACTTAACTTGAGGGGGAGTGTTAGAAGATTCGGTTCAAATTAACCAAGAAGGAAGTAAATCAACCAACAAATCAATTCAAGATTATAGGAGATCATTGAGTGATTATTTCCTTTTTCTGTTTGATCATCACCTCTATATATTTGTGTATATTGTATTCATAAACATATTCAGAAATAAAGATCAAAGCCTTTCAATCATGTTCAATTCTAAAAACCAACACAATTCACAAATGCTGAGATTTGACGTAAATGAACTATGTGTGATAATTTATATGATTTTATAGGGTTATTTGTGGTAGTTT
The DNA here is from genome assembly GCA_026898455.1 of Plectranthus barbatus. Classification (NCBI taxonomy): domain Eukaryota; kingdom Viridiplantae; phylum Streptophyta; class Magnoliopsida; order Lamiales; family Lamiaceae; genus Plectranthus; species Plectranthus barbatus. The sequence continues at coordinate 7,212 of JAPKLW010008055.1, read as the reverse complement.
ACATGATTTTGGCCAAATATTGTATATATATATATGTATATAATTATATATGGTGGCCATTTAAGTTTTTTTATATAAGAAAATTGACCATATTTGAATATTAATACCAAAGATTATGGGAATAAAGACATGAATGTAATCCTCAACTGCTTTCAATTTCAAACAAACTGCGAAACATGAAAGTCGTAAAATGTATTTCCCAAACAACCAAAAATGGGGAGATTTTCAAATTTTAACAAAGTCATTATAATCCCAACGGAGGTCAATGTAACCAATTTCATTTTGAGAGAGATCTATAAAAGCTTAGATTTTCGAAGGCTGTGTGCAAAGGAAAAAAAAAAACATTGGGCTGCTTCATTTCAAAACGCCTGGCCTACATTCCAAGCCATCACTGTCCAAAAACAGCATATGCAGATTGAAATTTGGTGATGGTGGGGAGGAAATTAGCAACTTGGTCCGATTCGGCCCGATTTACGGGGACAACTCAGAAGCCAACCGAAAAGCCAAGGATTCAGCATGGAACCACATCCTCGAAAAAAGCGGGGCCGCCGTCGAAGATGAAACCGAGAGGAATTACCTGACTTCAATTCGAGCTATCGAGAAAGAAGCGATGGAGAGCTACGACTCCACGATCAAACTGTTACAAAAGTGAATATTCAATACAATCTAGTCTAGAGTTACAATATGGATTATGAATATCACACAATATGGGCTAGAGTGGACTAGAGAATATGGGCCTTACCCCCCCCCCCCCCCAAACTCAAGGCGGATTCAAAGCGTTGAGTTTGAGTAAATGAAGCCGATGATGCTCTCGAGTTTGTGCTTTGGTGAAGAAGTCTGCAAGTTGTTGTTCAAAAGGCACATACTGAAGAGCTATAGTTTGCTGACTACAATGAGATCGAGTAAAGGAAGCATCAACACCAATATGTTTTGTAAGTTCATGTTTCACCGGATTATTGGCAATCTGTATGGCTCCAGTACTATCACAAAGAAGAGGTGTTGGTGTAGCACATGAAATGCCAAAATTAGCTAGTAACCAACGAAGTCATACAATCTCTGAAGTGGTGGTGGCAAGGGCCCGAAGTTCTGCCTCTGTACTAGACCGAGATACAGCTGCTTGCTTCTTGGACTTCCATATAAGAGGAGAAGAACCAAGAAGAATGCAGTATCCAGTGACAGAACGACGATTTGTTGGATCACTTGCCCAAGTAGAGTCCGAGTAAGCATGGAGCTGAAGCGGACTATCTCTAGAATAGAACAGAGCCTGAGATGATGTGCCCCTTAAGTATCTTAGTACACGAAGCAGATGTCCGAAATGAACCGAAGTAGGAGCACTCACAAACTGACTCAAAATATGAACTGCATGAGCAATGTCCGGCCTGGTGACAATGAGATAAACAAGACTGCCCACAATATGCCGATATCGGGAAGGATCTTCAAGAGGTATACCATCAGTAGGACGAAGCTGTAAGTGAATCTCCATTGGTGTGGCAGCCAATCGAGTATCAGTGATGCCCGAGCGAGCAATAAGATCATCGATGTACTTGGATTGACACAAATAAATACCTTGGGAATAGTGCATGACTTCAATGCCTAGGAAATAGCTCAAAATTCCCAAATCAGACATATGAAATTCGTTACCAAGATGTTTCTTTACATGAGAAATATATTCCTCGTCATCTCCTGTAATCAACATGTCATCAACATATAAAAGGATTAAGGTACGGCCACGTGGAAAGAGATGAATGAATAGAGCAGGATCATGGTCACTAGGTGAGAAACCAATAGCCCGTATCACAGAAACAAAACGCTCAAACCAAGCACGTGGCGTCTGTTTGAGACCATATAAGGCACGACGTAAGCGACAAACATGTCCAGGGGGAGCCTCAACACTTGGGGGAGGCTGCATATAGACTTCTTCATGTAAATCACCATGAAGAAAAGCATTCTTAACATCCATCTGAAAAATAGTCCAAGAACGAGTAGTAGCCACTGCGATCATAGTACAAACAGTAGCCATGTGAGCAACAGGAGAAAAAGTTTCATCATAATCCTGTCCCTGAGTCTGCTGAAAACCTCTAGCAACAAGACAAGCTTTGTATTGTTCAATGGAACCATCGGACTTTGTCTTCATTTTGAACACCTACTTACATGTAATGGGTACAGCATGTGATGGTAAGGGAATAAGATTCCAAGTGCCTGTATTATTTAGGGCAGCCAACTCCTCAGACATAGCAAGTTTCCATTCTGGATGACATACTGCTTCTTTATATGTGGATGGCTCATGAATAAGAGCACTCACACGTGGGAAGCCCAATTTTACGGGAGAGACAATATTAGCACGATCTCAAATATTATATCTCTGTCCAACCTGTGACTCATCAGAAACAGCATGAGGCTCATCAAAATTGTTAGTGTCATTACAGATGGGAACATCAGAATTGGCAGAAGAGGTGGGAGGTGGAATTGTTACAGAATCTTTGAAACGACGATTGTAGACATTTGTGATGGGTGGTCTGGAAGAAGTAGAATCAGGAAGTGTGATGGAAGGAGAAGGATCGGGAATGAGTGTAGCATAGGGTCAGTAGTGGTGGGTGTGATGGAAGGAGTAGAAGAAGGAGATGATGGAGCATCATCATTAGTAGATGAAATAGGAGAAAGATAAAGAATTTTTGTAGACTCGATGGGAGAATATGAGGTTTGAGTAGAGGAGTTATGAAAGAATGGACTATTTTCAACAAATGTCACATCACGAGAGATACGCATGCGACGAGAAGAAGGATCATAATAACGATAACCCTTATGTTCGGGACTATAACCCAGAAAAACACACTCCACAGACTGAGCAGTCAACTTTGTTCGCTCACGGGGTGCAAGCAGAACATTGCACGTACATCCAAAGACACGAAGGTGATCATACTTAGGAGGAGTACCAAAAAGAACTTCACCGGGACATTTACCAGAAAGTTTGGATGATGGTTGTTGGTTGATAAGGTAAACCGAAGTGGAGACAGCTTCTCCCCAGAAGTGAGAAGGAACAAAGGAAGCAATCAGAAGAGTTCTAGTAGTCTCTATGATATGACGATGTTTGCGTTCAGTAATCCCATTTTGGGCATGAGCACCAGGACATGACAACTGAGCAAGAGTGCCCTCAGAGGTCAAAAACTGGTGAAAAGTGTCAGATAAATACTCACCACGAGAATCAGAACGAAAAACTCGAATAGGAGTAGAGAACTGTGTGTGAACCATGCGAGTAAAAGACTAGTATATGGAATATAACTGAGACCAGTTGTTGGGAAATTATTCCTAAAATCTCCCTTAGAATTTATTTGTAAAAAGGTTTTGTTGGATCAAACCTTAGCATTTGGTCGATCATTTGCTGAATTCTAGATAGTCTAGCATATCCTGTAATGTCCTGTATAGGTTATAAATTGAGTTGTACTCCCTCTGTCCCAATTTATTAGTCCCACTTACCTTTTTGTTTGTCCCACTTATTAGTCCTCTTTCCTAAAATGGCAAACTTTTTCACACTCATCAATAAAATATTAATTCCACTACACTCACAAACATTGATTATTGTACCATTTTGGTTTGGGACTAATAAATAGGGACGGAGGGAGTAATAGATTAGCCTGCTGGAGAATTCCTAGCAGATACCGAAGGACAGCGTCTGCTAGAAGACATACGCTATTCCTAGCAGATACCGAAGGACAGCGTCTGCTAGAAGACATGTGTTAGCAGAATGCTAAGGTTTTAGCATTTGCTAATAAACCCTGAAGGATGCTAGCAGAATAGAAGTCAAAGGATCGAGTGTCAACAGAAATATTCAGCAAACCAAGACATATAGCAGATCGCTAACGAGCATTAGCAGAGCAGAATGTCGAAGGCTGAAGCCTTACTACCGTTCTGACAAAAAGCACACACAAAGGACGAGACTTTCCCGAAGTAGCTCGAAAAGTACAGATCGAGAACAAAAAGCGACTGAACAAGTCTTATCACTCTCGGACAAAAGAGACGTTGTGACTAACGGATATGGAGATTCAAGATTTGAATCTCCACCTATAAAAGGAAGGTCCAAAAGAGAGAATCAACAACTGCTTTTCTCACTTCAGACATTGACAAACACTCAAGCAAGAGATTCCTTTGACAAAGTGAACAAAGTAAAAGTAGTCAGTTGAGAGCCGTGTGAAAGTATATTAAAAGCTCTCAACAACCAGAAGTGTCGTTCATTGATTTACTGACACTCCATTGAAGAGATTCTTGATTGCATTCAAGAATCCTCAATCATTGAGATTCCTTTCTTTTCAGAAAGAATCTAACAGTCGAACACCTGTAAAGGTCTAGACTAAGACGGGCATTTAGCCGCATTCAAGGAAAGTCAGGAAGTGACTATAAAACTTCCATATCAGGCAAGGCAGGAGTTTCGAAGGTGTGCCCTTGACTCAGCCGAACCAGCATCTGAGGAGTTCAGGTTATCGGAGGATAGCTGTCAAGTAGCCAGGCCGAAAGCTCACTGCTTATTTAACTGTAAAAGGCGAATCCTTGTAATTTGTATACTTACTTAGTGAATTCTTAGCGTATCGGCTAAGGAGTGGACGTAGATCTTTTTGGATCGAACCACTATAAATACTGTGTTCTTTTACTGTTACATTGCTCATACAATTTGAAACCTAGCAATCATATTGCTAGTGTATAACTGTGAAGAAATCATAATCTATCTCTGAGCTTAACTAATCTTGAAAGAAAAACATAAAGTGTAAGTGACGATTAATTATTCCGCTGCATTTCGTGAGTTTATCTAACACGACGACTCTGATATTTAAGGACCAACAAGTGGTATCAGAGCAGGAGGTTGAAAAACCGACTGCTTCTGAGTCGCTTAAGACCAGATCTGTATTTTCCTTGCACTTTTACTTGTTTCTCTGTGTTTCGCTTGTCTAGCTCAGGAGACAAGATGTTGAACCATTCGCTTGGGAAGTATGACAGAGAGAACTTTACTTCATGGAAAAAGCTTGCTCTCATACAGCTTCAAAGTATACATCCTGAGATGGCGGATGTATTGGTAAGAGGTCCTATTAAAATCATGAAAGCTAACACCTTTATAGGACATGATGTTGCTGAAGATGCTGCTGATGGAGAACCAAGGGCTCCAAGACCCCCGAGCCTGATATGGTCCCAAAACCTTTTGAGGAATACACTAGTGAGGATAAAAAGAGAGCTCAACTAGAGCATGTGGCAAAGAAACTAATCCTGGATTCCCTACCAAAGCTGATGAAAGTAAAAGCGCTTGACTTTGACACCGCTAAGGAGATGTGGGAATACGTGTGCAATGCCTCTCAGGAGACAGTCCAGATGAAACGCAACAAACTACAGGTAGTTGTAGATAAATATGAATATTTTTCAATGCTTGCAGGAGAATCCATACAAGCTATGGAGGAGCGTTTCAACACGATTATTGGGGAACTCAACAACCTTGGAAAGAAATATGACAATGGAGAAATGAACCACAAGATCATCTCCAAGTTGTATCCCAGAGATGACTGGTTTGTTAAAATGACCAGTCTGAGTGAAAAAGACCTCAACAACATGACCACTTTCGAGGTATTTGCTCAACTTAAATCTCATAAGTTTATAATACAACAGTCAAAAAGGAATGAAGCAGCCATAGCACAAGCATCATCTACATCCGCTGCTGGCTTTGAGGATATAGCATATTTTGCTAAAAAAGATTTCAACAAGTTCAAGTTGAAAAAGCCCTACCACAATCAAGAAAGATCCACTCCAGCAACACCAACTAAGGAGGTCCCGACAACCTCGAGCCCCCATCCTGTCGATATAAAGATCAACGAGCTGGAAGAACAAATGAAAAGGCTCCAGAAGTTGCTGATGGAAGCTAAAACAGAGAAAGAAACCAAGGATGCTCAGTCGTCATCCTCATTTGCCCGCTCAGCAGAGCGAAAGGTTAGGACTTGCTTCGAATGTGGTTCTCCTGACCACTTGAAGCATGATTGTCCGAAAGTTAGCAAGGAAGAAAGAGAGCGACTAAAGGAAAGATTTGAAAGACGTGTTGTTAAAGCAGTCAAAAGGGCGCTCCTGACAAGAACAGAAGCACAGGACATCCCTGAAAATGATGAAGAATATTATCTCTCTTCCGAGGAAGACGATGAGGAGGCCATGCTCGTTCTAATGGCAAATATTGAGGGTGATCAGTTCGCTGATGCAGATGAGAACCAGGATGCTGAAACGGCTCTAGCAGCCGAAGATAACGAGGTAATTTCAGTAAGCATTCCTAGTTTCGCAACTATAGAAGAGTCAGAGGAATTCACGTTAGATTCAGAGGAAGACTATCTTACGAAGGTAAGTGTAGAATTCTCAAAAATGTATGAAATTAAAAATGCAATTGTTGGGGAAAATGCTTCACTGAAAATCAAAATTACAGATTTGACCGAGGAATTCAGAAGACTGAGGTCTGAAAGTGAAGATTTTTCAAAGCTTAAGGCAAAATTCTCCGAATTATTGACAAATTTTCATAATCTTGAAAAGGAGAACCTTACTCTGAAAAATAGACCCCAAGAAAGATGCATTTGCAATTACACATCCAGCAAGGCAGTACTCAATGCCATTGTCAGCCAACAGAGAAATCACAATGATCGCTCTGGTTTAGGCCTTGGATATTCGAATAGAGCAACCACATCTAAGGAGAAACCAATTCAATTCGTTTCTGCTGGATTGATAAATGCTGAAAAGGAGAAAGGATTTGTTATTGTTGAATCATCTACTGCTAAGTGATAAGCTCGTTTTTCTACTCACTTATCGCTTTGTTTTTCCTTTCTTTTATGCATTTTAACACATTTTCTTGAATAAACTGAGCATGAGTGTATATTAGAGGGTATTATGCTTGCCATGGTGAGATTTTACAGGTTTTAGGCCAAATCCAATGGAGAACCCGTACCGAAAGCAGCAGATGTTCGAAGAAACAGTCACAAATCCTTCCACCGTTAGAATCTGAGCTGATGGAGCATGTAATTTGAAAGATCTTTGAGTTAGCTTTCCAACTCAACTGGAATCGGATCAATCGGAGTTTGGACGCAAAAGTTATGGCCAAAACCGTGAGACTGCGCAGAAGGGTCGGAAGTGGCGGAAACGTCTCTGTTTCGACCGAAACGAAAACCATCTCGGCCGGGCCGAATTTTCCATCTCGGCCGGGGCAAG
>JAPKLW010008054.1:0-13969 GCA_026898455.1 Plectranthus barbatus | reverse complement strand
TGCAGTTTACCCAAACAGAAAGACGCTTGTCCACTTCGTTTGTTTCAGAGAATAACTCAATGAAGAAGAATAATCGCTGGAGATGTGAATGAAATCGATTGTTTCTTTTATGTGGAAAATTTTGATTGAAATTTTTATTTGCTACGCAAAAGATATTGATAAGATTTCTTTCCATAATTTTAGATGATTCTGTCTCTGAAGGTGAAAGAAATTTTAATGTTTACATTTATTCATACTTTCCTTCTCAGGAATAAGGGTAAGCAGTTAAACCAACATTACCAATGTTTGTCAATATTTTTATCCTGTTAATTAATTGTGACACATGATGGTGGTACAGAAGACGGGGCACAAGTTTGGAACAGAGTGATCTTAAGCCGAAATATTGATGAATAACATTTAGTTGTTCTCATCTTGCTTGGAATGTTATTTTTCTTATTTTGTTGTTGCAAAGGTTCTAAGCATCTGCATCCAGTAGATTATGATTTAAGCTTCAATTTGTGAATAATTGATGCGAAAATAGATTAGTTGTAGTGTTGAGTTTCATCATTAGTATCTTATTGTTAAATCAATCATGGTGAGTGTATTAACACGCTAATGGATATTGGAGATTTTTTAATATGTGTAACAAAATTGTGTTATTGTTGGCTGTATGATAACAACACATTGATGGATAATGATTTAAAATTATGAATGTGAAAGTTATGATTGCTAGCTACCTAGATCATGAAACGGGGCCTGCCAAGTATTTAAAATTAAGACAAGAAAATGGCAAGTAAGAGTTGGATGCATGTATTTCTATATATATTTTTTTATAATTGTTAGGAATAAAGGTAACGGTTAAGGATGTAAATAAATTAAATTATTCATAAGTTATTTGAATTTCGACTTGATAAAAGTTTGTTTGAGCTCGTTTTGAAAAGCTCTTTATTAAACGAATCAAACTTGAGCATCAAAATATTTGACTCGTGAACAAGCTCATTAGCTAAACTTAGTAAAAAATATAAAATATTTAATTTTATAAAATAATATTTTCATGATATAAAATTAAAAATAATGATAAATCTTTCTAATAATGAGAAAAGTTTGAATTTGAACATACATGCGATATTTAGTTTAGAAATAAATGATTTTTCTTTCAAAATAATAATGAATATTTCAAATATATTCCAAATTTAGAAAGTTCGTTTAGGCTCCTTAAAGTTCGTGAACTTTGAATGTTCGATTAAAAAGCTCGAAACTCGACTCGATATTAAATGAATCAAACTTAAGGACGACACTTCTCGGCTCGACTCGATTCGATTACACCCCTGACCACAACCATCTCATGAATTGAAAGCTTCACCAACTTCTTAATTTTAAGTCAAAAAAGTTTGTATTAGATAGCTCAAATATGGTATATATTGTGTATAGCGTAGATCAAGGATTTAGAAGCATAATTAGAGGATAGTTTTCTGTATATAATGTTCTATGATTGTTATGAAAGATATGGAAGATACATATTCTATTATGGTATCACGATTCTAGGTTTCTTTCTTCCGCTGCCCCCTCCCCTCATCTCCTCTATTGTAACTTCTTTTGCAATTTTCATCCTCTTCCATGGCCAGCAACAAAAATACTTTTCACCCTGCCCTCGCTGTTTCGAACATTCACAACCATGTATCCATTATCCTGGAGATGGAGACATGGGCTAAATTAATCCGGATTCATGCTCGTTCGCATCGGGTTATTCATCATATTGTTGATACGGAGCCACCAAAAACATTCCCACAGATCCAGATGAGAAGGAGCTCTGGCTCACACTCGATGCCACCGTTCTTCAGTGGATCTATGCAACTATATCTTCGGATCTCTTGCACACGATTATTGAAAAAGATCTTACAGCTCGCAAGGCTTGGGAGAGACTGCGAAATATTTTTGAAGATAACAAGCATTCCCGCGCAGTTACGTTGGAACAAGAGTTTTCTACTACCAATTTAGAGGCATTTACGTCTGTTTCTCTATATTGTCAAAAGTTGAAACTTTTGTCAGATCAATTGAAGAACGCCGGTGCACCCATCTCTAATGCGCGCTTAGTTCTTCAGTTGGTGTCTGGCCTCACGGAGGCATATAGTAGCTTCAGCACTCCAATACGACAGCGTGATCCATTACCAGAATTCTACTAGGTCCGATCTATGCTGGTTCTTGAGGAGTCTGCTCTTGCCAGGAAACATTCTTTCGCGACAGCTCTTATTGCAGCTTCTCCGTCCATAGGTGTCGGTGGATCGCCATCCATGCCTTTGTCACAGCGTGGTAATGGGAAAAAGAAGAAGAATGGTCGTAGGAATGAGCAGTTCCACCCACCACGAACGACAAATACATCCAACCATGGGCAACAATCTGTCAACTCTTGGTCTGGACAGTGGACTGCACCGTACCAGTGGTCGATGCCTCCATGCCCCTATCCTATGCTCCCTTGGTCCGGACAGCCTAGAACAACGCAGTATGGACCACAACCTGGAGCAGCACAGCATGGACCACGTTCATCGTCACAACAATCTGGTGTTCTTGGTCCCCGACCACAGGCCTACATGGTACAAAATGCTCCCACACACTCAAATTGAGGCTGCTATGATGACGTTGGGCATTACTCCACCGGATGCGAGCTGGTACATGGATACCGGGGCAACCGCTCACATGGCATCGGGTTCAGGTACTCTTTCGTCTTATTGCAATTTGGGTACATTAAATTCTATCTTGGTTGGTAATGGTCAACGTATTTCAATTGCTGGAATTGGTAATGCTTGTTTGCCTTATCCTTATCCTCCGTTTGCTTTGCGTAATATCTTACATGTTCCGGGTATTATTAAGAATTTAATCTCTGTTCGCCAATTTACTCGTGATAACTCTGTCTCACTTAAATTTGACCCATTTGGTTTTTCTGTAAAGGATTATCAAACGGGGAGGCTTCTTTTGAGATGTGACAATTCTGGGGAGCTCTATCCTATTACTTGTAACACGGCGACAGCTCTTGCTGCGTTATCTCCAAGTGCCTGGCACGATAGGCTAGGACATTTGGGTGATTCTATTTTTGAGTCTTTACGTAGTTCTCGTATGATTCCTTGTGGGAGATTGAATAAAAACACTCTTTGTTCTTCATGTTCTATTAGCAAAAATATTAGACTCCCTTTTTATGCATCTACAAATGTTTCTTCATTTCCGTTTGAAATTGTGCATTGTGATTTATGAACATCTCCGGTCTTAAGTTCTATGGGTCATAGATATTATGTGATGTTCTTAGATGATTTTTCTAATTTCTTGTGGACTTTTCCAATTGCTCGTAAGTCACAAGTATTTTATGCTTTTGTTTCTTTTAACACCTTTGTTAAAACCCAGTTTGAACGAGAAATCAAATCATTTCAGTGTGATAACGGACGTGAATTTGATAATTCTATGTTCAAAGATTTCTGTCCTACACATGGCATGGTACTTCGGTTCTCTTGCCCTCATACCTCATCTCAAAATGGTAAAGCTGAACGACAATTTCGTACAATAAATAATATGATTCGAAACTTGTTGTTCAGAGCCAACATTCCTGCTAATTTCTGGCACCATGCACTTCAAATGGCTACTTATCTCCTAAACATCCTACCTCGTCGTCATATGAAATACCAAACACCTGTCCACCGTCTTTATCATAGGCAACCCGATTACTCGCATTTGCGTATTTTTGGATGTTTATGTTATCCTCTCTTTCCTACTACCACCATTCATAAACTTCAACCACGGTCCACTCCATGTATTTTTTTGGGATATCCAGTGAATCATAGAGGTTACAAATGTTATGATACGGCTACTGGTAAAATAATTACTTGTCGACATGTGCTATTTGATGAAACTAAGTTTCCCTTACATACTATTCCATCTTCCTCTTTTAGTTATGATTTTCTGGAGACTAATACATCACCATACGTTAATCACTTCTGGACTCAACAAACAAAAACCACACCACCTGATTCTCCATCTCCTCCTTCGCAAATTTTCCTACCTCCAGCCCATGCTTCTCCTACACTAGTTCCAACGGTTGTGCCACCATGTTCTACACGACCGGTAACTAGGAGTCAACATGGCATTTTTCGTCCTAAAAGATTGTTTAATCTCCTAACTAGGGGTGTGCACGGTTTGGCCGAAACTGGCCGAACCGGCCAAACCAAATTAATTTGGCCGATTTGGCTGGTTTGAAAAAAATGATTGGCCAGGTTGGTTTGAAAAATCTCAAACCAGATGATTTGGTTTGGCCGACGGTTTGAAGGATGAAACCGGCCGTTTCGGCGAAACCGGCCGTTTCGGCCGGACCGGCCGTATAAATAATTTAATTCAAATCTAATAATGATAATAAATTATTACTCCCTCCGTCTCATAACATTAGTCCTGTTTTCCTTTTTCGTCTGTTCCAAACATTAGTCATCTTTCCTAAAATGGAAAATTAATACACACTCACTAATAAAATATTAATTTCCTCTATCTCTACTCGCATTGGTATCTGTGCCGGAATGAAACAAGACTAATGTTTTGGGACGGATGAAGTATTTGATAGAAAGCTAAAATATCAATTATATTGATATATATGTCTGATGCTTATATTCTTTCGAATTGTAACCCTATAAATCAACTTATATATAATTGTTTCTTGCAACAATAATATTACTTATTTATTACTTATCTCATATTTATAATTAATGACAAGCGATACATAATTATATTAGTTTTATTTTGTGTATCATTCTTTCATTAATTTCTAATAATAAATTGATATAAAAGTTTCATTTTTTGTAATATTTTTAGTTGAATAATCTTCAAACCGTTTAAACCAGCCGAACCAAACCGTTTTAATATGGTTTGGCCAGTTTGGTTTGAAATAATTATTTGGCTGGTTTGGTTTGTGAAAATTTCAAACCGTACCTATTGGTTTGGTCCGTACTTTGCCTCTTAAACCGGCCAAACCGGACCGTGCACATCCCTACTCCTAACTACACAATCAAAATCTTCTCTTCCGAAAAATCCCACACAAGCATTACTTGATCCTAATTGGAAATTGGCTATGCAAGATGAATATGACGCTCTTTTGCTAATAAAACGTGGGAGTTGGTTCCTCGTCCTAATGATGTTAATGTTATACGTTCCATGTGGATTTTTACCCATAAGGAGCATGCTGATGGTTCCTTTGAGAGGCATAAAGCACGTCTTGTAGGGGATGGAAAAACACAACTGGTTGATGTAGATTGTGGAGATACTTTCAGTCCGGTGGTAAAACCAGCAACTATTCGAACGGTGTTATCTCTTGCACTTTCCAAAAGATGGATGATTCATCAACTTGACGTCAAGAATGTCTTTCTTCATGGAACTTTGACTGAAACGGTGTATATGCATCAGCCGGTTGGTTTTAGAAGCACATCGCATCCTGATCATGTTTGTCTCTTGAAGAAGTCTTTATATGGCCTGAAACAGGCTTCTCGTGCTTGGAATAAACGATTCACAGATTATGTGATTAATATTGGTTTTGAGCGAAGTCGCAGTGATCACTCTTTATTTGTTTATTCCAAAGGACAGGACATGGCTTATTTGCTCTTGTATGTGGAAGACATCCTCTTAACAGCCTCTTCTAATGGTTTCCGAAAGAAGATTGTTGATCAACTCAGTTCTGAATTTGCTATGAAAGACTTAGGTCCAACACATTATTTCTTGGGTGTGGCAATTAATTCTAATCCAGGTGGTCTTTTTCTTTCACAACGCAAATATGCTATGGAAATTTTGAACCGTGTTGGGCTGCTGAATTGCAATGCTGCTTCAACACCTATTGATACAAAGCCTAAGATTGGGCAGACTACAAGTAAACCTGTGGCTGATCCCAGTTTATACCGAAGTTTGGCTGGAGCATTACAATATCTTACATTTAAACGACCAGACACATTGTTTATGCTGTGCAACAAATCTGTTTGTTCATGCATGATCCAAGGGAAGCTCACATGGCGGCGATTACGCCTGTACTCCGCTATATTAAAGGTACAATTGAATATGGTCTGCAAATACATCCAACGACCTACTCTTCTCTTGTTGCATATACGGATGCTGATTGGGCCGGTTGTCCGGATACACGTCGCTCAACATCTGGGTTTTGTGTTTTTTTGGGTGATAATTTATTATCTTGGTCTTCGAAACGTCAAAATACAATTTCTCGCTCTAGCACAGAAGCTGAGTACCGAGGTGTTGCAAATGTTGTGTGTGAAACATGTTGGCTTCGCAATCTTCTACTTGAGCTTCATTGTCCTATCAAGACAGCAACATTGGTATACTGTGATAACATGAGTGCTATATATTTATCTGAGAATTCGGTCCAACATCAAAGAACGAAACATATTGAGTTGGATATTCATTTTATCCGAGAGAAAGTTTCTAGAGGTGAAGTCCGAATTTTACATGTTCCTTCTCATCATCAATTAGCGGATATATTCATCAAGGGTCTACCACTTATCTTATTTGTTGATTTCCGTTCCAATCTTATTGTACTTCCGCCCATTCCGATCGCGGGGGCGTATTAGATAGCTCAAATATGGTATATATTGTGTATAGCGTAGATCAAGGATTTAGAAGCATAATTAGAGGATAGTTTTCTGTATATAATGTTCTATGATTGTTATGAAAGATATGGAAGATACATATTCTATTAGTTTGGATCCAAAAAATTGTCAGCGTTTCGTTTGATGATGAAATACGACCTACAAAATCACATAATATTCATACAATTTGTATGTGAATGTCTTTTAGTAGGCAAATAATTAATTTCGAAATCTCTTATTCATAAATCATAATTAATCTTTACGTGGTTGATTGGCTTGTGAAATCTGACTTTTTGTTAAATAATGAATAATGGAAAACCAATTTTTGTAATATTCAACTTTTAACAGCCTCCAGGTGTGATTGAACATATGTGGTCGTGAAAATATTATCAACGTTTCTCACATTTGTTCATAACTTGGTGTTTGCATTTGAGTTATACACACTTGATTTACTTCTATATCAAAATGAGTATATTTTTATTTTATTTTCGAATAAAAATGGTATTCTTTAACATGCGAGTCCCACAACATTGAATTAGCTTTATATGCATTAGATTTGAGTTAATGGGGTTGAGTGGAATTACACGATTTAAATAGACAAATAATATATTTTTTATACTCGAAGTCATGACCAATTAATTATCAAAAAATATTTAATTACTGCGTTCTATATGGGAATTGGGAACTAATACAACAAATTTGTATTGTAACTGAAGGCATGAGTAGTATGTTATTATAATAATACATATATCCTGATTATATGAATTTGTTTTTATATTTTAATATTCTTTTATAATATTTTATTAATATATCGATCCTTAAAGTAACCTAAATAGTCAAAATATAAGAAAATATTAATATTAAAACGAGATGAATTAGAGCCTTGACTAGTAAGAGACTAAAATCCTATTTTAATTAAGTAATACTGGAAAAATGTTGAATATATTATTTTTTAAATAATTTGTAATAAACGTGTAATATATAATGGGTAGGGGTGTAAATGAGTCGAGCTAATCGTGAGCTACTCGGATATCGACTCAAAAAAAAGCTCGATCGAAGTTCAATCATTTACTAAACGAACCGAGTTCGAGCTTGAACCGAGCTCGATCTCGAACACGTTCGCGAGCAGGCTCGCGAGTAGGCTCGTTAAACAGGCTCGTGAATAGGCTCGTTTAAGAGATCGCGAGTATGCTCGTTAATAAGTTCGTGAATAGGCTCGTTTATAAGCTCGTTTTTAATTAAATTTTAATGCTCATATATTTTTTTATTTCTATACTATTTATTATTATATAATTATATTTCATATATTTGTTTGATAATACTATATATGTATGTCTATAAATAACAATAATATGATTAAACAAATCATACCATATAAAAAACTTAATTTATATAAAAATTAAGATAAATATTAAAGTAGGAATGAAAATTATTTATATGAGTGATAATTATTTCAAATATAGTTTCTTACATATATGTGATTTTAAAGTTTCACTTAAAAAATTAGTTGATTTCATTTAAAAATTGAAACAATTCATTCTATGATAACTTATTTTATTTGTAAATCTAAGAGAAACTTAAACAAACAATATATTATTATTGAAATAATAATGTCTGTATATACTTTAAAATTTTAATATATTTTGAAAATTGTACACATAATGGAAAGTTAAGATAAAAATATATAATTAAAACAAACTCATAAGTTATATTACTCAATACAAAAATATTAATGTATAATAAGTCTATACAAACAATTAAATCATAATAAGTAAGATAAAGTTATATAATTAAAACAAACTCCTAACTTATAATTATTCAATATAAAAAAAATTAATGTGTAAACTATATATTTATATAAAATACTTTTTTTAAGATGTATACATAATGACAAACTAAAATAGATATATATATATATATATATATATATATATATATATATAATTAAATCAAACTCCTAAATTATAATTACAAAATATACAAATATTACTGCATAGTATATGTATTAAAATCATTAAATCATAATACTTTTGTTAAAATGTATAGATAACGGAAAAGTAAGATAAAAATAAATAATTAAAATAAACTCTAAAGTTAGTTACTCAATACAAATATATATGAATAATTGTATATAACTTATTAAATCATAAAGTAAGAATAAAAATATAGTTAAAACAAACTCCTAGTTTATAATTACTAAATATATAAATATTACTGCATAGTATGACATATCTATTAATAATTTAATATCATTAAATCATAATACTTTTACTAAAAATGTATATATAGATAATGAAAAAGTAAGTAAAAAATATATAATTAAAATAAACTCTAAAATTAGTTTTAAATACATTTTTAAAAATATATAAACAATAAAAAAGTAAAATAAACATATATAATCAAAGCAAACTCTAAAGTTGCAAGTACTCTAAACTATTATTTTAGTTTATTTGATTTAGTTGTATTACAACTTTCAGTATTGACATACTATTAAAATATAATTACTTAAATATGATATTTCATGTTAGTTCAATTATTAATTTAATATAATTGATAGTAATATATAAAATTATAAAATAATATTATTTTCTCTGTATGTTAATTTTAAAAGAAAATAATTTTATTTTATCGTATTTATTTAAATAAAAGTGATGTGCCCATTGTATGTATTATTCTCTATTATTTTATTTTTGGGAGTTACAGGTCATGAGTGACAATTGGTGAATTAGGAAAAATATTTATAAAGAAATTAAATAAAAATAATAATTTAAAATTCAATTAAAAAAATAAAAGAAAGAAATATTTATAGTATCCTATAATTTAAAAAATATTTATTCGTAAAAAGGCAAATAATAACTTAAAATTTATTATTCTAGAGCTCTTTCCCATCCGCAAATTAAACTTCAAATGGGAAAGTATTAACCCTAGCACTCCGCACCCGCTCACCCTGCTGCGCCGAACTCACCCTCCCCACCCAGGCCTCTCCGTCTGCTCACCCCGCTGCGCCGACCTCACCCTACCCACCCCACCTCTCCGTTCACAGGCCAGATTGTTTCTCTTATTCGCAATTCTCAAAGGTTGAGTTTAGTCCAACAACTCCTTTCTACACATCTCCCCCTTTTTGCCTCCAACCAAAATCGACAATTGCAAGGTAACGAGGAACATACCTTGGCCCGCCCTTCTGCTCTGCCCGCTCATACCAACAAACCCACTATCCCTAAAGGCGGCGGCGATGGGTCATCTTCTTCTCAGTCGTTGAGTAGCTGCAATTAGGAATAAAAGCTCTTGACACCATGGACTTCATTAGCCTGCAAAAATACTCTTCTCCGAGCCTCTCAAGAAGAAGAAATTTGGGTGAATTTTTCTCTCTTTTTATATTAGTCATTTTGTCTATCAGTTGGCATTCTAAAAACAAGTTGTTCTTAGTATTAACTCAGTGGCAGCCGCTTATTTTTTATTATGGCGATCTGTGCATCTATTTTTTTTGTTGATTATGAGTTTATTCGAGGGTTTTTAGGTTTGGATCATTTGGTGCAGATGTTCTTTGCTTGCTGCCTTGGTTTTTACTCATGAGTAGTTATTTCATTGAATTTTGCAGGATGTTTTTTGCAAGGACAAATGGATCAAGACACGAAATGGTTAAAAATTTGGTGGATGTTTGTATTTTTTTTGTTGGATGTTTGTATTTTTATTTTTTTTGGTGGATGGTTAATATCTTTGATATTCAAGATGTGTGTGATTTTTTTTTTGAAAGAGAAGATGTTTCATGTTTGTATTTTTTTTAATGATGTTTGAATTTTTTCATTACAATTTTTACATCTTATTGAAAAAATGAAACTTAATATTAACAAATGAGCTTGGTTCGAGCTCGAACTCGAGCTGACAAGCTCAAACTCGATTTCACGAGCTCAAGATCGATAAACGCTTTCACGAGCCCGAGCCGAGCACGAGTCGAACTTTCACAATCGAGCTCGAAAACTTAAAATTTTTTCGAACTCAAACCGATCTCGAACTCAATGAAATTTGCATGAACCGAGCTCGAGTATCCTACTAGTCGGCTCGGTTCGATTACAACCTATTAATGGGGACAGAGAGAATACTATACAATGAAGCAAGTGAAAGAAACATCAAAAAGCAATGTGTATTCTCCTCGGTTGCAATTATTTATAGGTGTAGAATATGAGGGATAGGATAAAGCTCAGTATCACAAACCAATGATTTTAAAACTCTCTACGCTAATCACTGCCGATTATACAAAAATCACCCAAAGGTAGCGAATATGAATCAGTAGCAAAACTTGAGCAAGTTTATAGCCATTCTCAGTGTCTGATGATCCCTTGGCAATTTACTCAACTTCCAAAATATTCTCTTAAAGATCTCTACACCCCTATATCTGATCTGCTAGAGCCTGTTTGACGTTGGGTTGGCTTCACTGTCGAGCTTATCCATGATCATATCTTTAAGGACTCGGAATGAGAGCACCAACGGCTTCTTTCTCATCATCCGACTCCTTTAGCAATATGAAGTCCAGATCGAGGTGAGGATACTTTGCGAGGACCTCGGCCCGGACCTTCTCCCGCACCATTTCCTCCTGGGAGTGACGGATCGCCCCCATTGCAGATATCTTGGCCAAGTTAACGATCACGTCAAAAGTCTCTTCAAACTCTTCTGAAACAATCAGGGCCTCGATATCAAGGCCGACCCCTCGACGCGCCTGCTCTAATCTTTCCTGAACCTGGTTCACCTCCTTCAAGGCATCATCCTTAACTTTGGTCAGACCTTTTTTCAAAGAAGCTACCTCCGAGTTACGCTGAGCTAAGAGCATCTCTGAATCCTCGATTTCGAGAGCAAGCTCGGCCACCTTTTTCCGTACCTCTTCATACCGATGTTTGAACACCCCAGCTTCGTTTCGAGCTTCCTCCAATTCTGAAGACGCCTTGGCAAACCTCTCATCAGACTCCTGAAGCTTCTGCACAAGTTCCACTCTTTGGTTTTTCTCTCGCTCCACCTCGCGTCGCAGTTTGGCAGCCCCCGCTTCCAGGAGCTCATTGGCATGGGTGAGTTCCCAGAGGAAGGAGGAGGTCTTAGCCACCGTCTATAAGAACAGAGAAATGGATCCATCAACATAAGGAACAAACATATAATCATACTCACATTAGCACTGACCTCCAGCAGGTCCTTCTCCATTTGAAGTGTTTCCTGGATCAAGGGGCAGTGGTACTGTTCAACCGATACCTCGCCATTCAAAACTTGACGAGCCCTTGAAAGGTACGCATCCACATCCCCTGCAGGGGTGTCTCCATCCAAAACTAGACGAGCCCTTGCAATGAACGCATCCACATTTATCCCTTTGGGGACCGAAGTAGGAGGAGGTGGAGGCGGCGCACTTTGGGAAACAGAACCGTCTTGAGGAATCACAGTTTTGTCAGCTTCAGGGATGTCCAGCTTTGGACGACTATCATTCTTCTTGGCATATTTGGGGTCCTCCCTTGACCTCTTCTCATCCCTACACGAAATCGAGGGAGGAAGCTTTTTGGTTGGATGGTCGGACGGATTGACATGCTTCAATACCTCAGGTTGATCAGTAGAAGAGGATTTGCCGGCATGCACACCAGCTGGCCTCTTTGAAGTTCGGGCATCAAAAGGAGTGCTTGATTCAATTCCTTTTGAGGTCGTCTCATCGCGAAGTCGTTTCTTGTCCCTCAAGGCCTCGACGGTAGCAGATTTCAGGGCATCAACAGGGGTCCTTGATTCTATTTCTTTAGAGTTCATCTCTTCGCGATGTTGTTTCCTGGCCCTCAAGGCCTCGACTACAGCATATCTAGAGATATCACACTTCCAACTCATGGCTCCAACGTAATTTGACCAGCTATAGTTGCGCACAAAATCAATGTCTCTTGGCCCAACGTCGAAAGCTTTGTCAACTTGAGCTTGCTCCTCGTCAGTCAGCTCGACCTGACTGAATGCTGAAACAACACAACACAAGAAACCAAATCTAAAATATTGTCACCAAAACAACATAAAAGACACAACAAGTAGGAAACTAACTCAGGGAGTGGTACACACTCGTTTTGTGCATTTTTTTCTATGTCAGTTTATCAAACATGTGCATTGAATTTGACCGAATGTCGATGTTTACTTGACTAATTTGCTTTAATTTACAAATGTCACTTTTGTTTGATTTTTAGCCATTTTTGCGCATTTGTGCATTGCAATAGGAAGGCTGGTTAAAGTTAAAACAGAGTAACCCAAATTACCTTGAGCACTCAACCTCTTTGAATCTGGTTGTTTTCTGTGATCAAGTGAATTGTGGTAGTCCTTAGCATAAAACTCGGCCCAGACTTCATTGAAATCAGAGCGGCACCTTCCCCATTCTTCTTGTTTCTGTTTCAGCCGGGTTAATACAACTGGTAAAGCAAGGGGTGCATTCTTCCTCAATGCATCCCTTACCTCGAGTCCATGGTCACCATATAAACGCTCAATACACCGTAGGTTAACAGCTGAACAAAAGATAGATATATGGGCAAACAACTCTAAGCATTCAACCATTCAATGAAATAATCATGCATTTATTCATCAAGGCATACCTGTCAAATGATCCTCGATATGAAATGAGCTATCAGTTTTTGTCGTACTGCCTAACAATTCTTCAACACACTTCGCTGCTGCGTTTACATACTCCAACAACATGTCAAGCTCAACCCTAAAATCAAAATGCAAACACAAATTAACAATTTTCAGAAATCAGGCAAGCTTATTTCACCCAAATCAAGAAATCGTACCTATCCTCCTCGCAGCGGAACAGCCTTTCTTCATATTGGTTTCTGCGCATATGTTTGAAAGAGAAATCCTCATTTGCTGAAGCGACAGACACCCACCGGTCATTCAGCACATCAGAGTCAAGCTTGGTTCTACAACTCGCTGATGGGACTGGATACTAAATTGTGTAGTGGAGTTCCAATGTGATGAGCAAAAAAACCCAAATAATCACATTAGCAGAAATTGAAGTAGGAAACTTACATTGTGAGGAAGAAGTCGGTAACTAGGAGTGCAGCGCTCACAGTTGGAGAGATCAAATTCATGGATGGATTTCGCTACAATCTTCTCCTTTCCTAGCAAACAAACCCCTAAACTTAATTACATTTGCAACGCCGATAATTAGATCAATTAAAGCCATAGTCACTATCCTTAATCCATACCTCCGCGTCTCATCAAACAGGAAACAAACCCTGAAATTAAGCTACTGGATAAAGTATCGAAATTTTTGAAGCAACGGATCTTTGGAGTTTCTCCGCACGAATGGAGTTACTAGGCAGTAGGGTGTTAGCTGTTTCGCTTAAATTAAATTATGATTTTTAATCAAGTACTTCGAAAAT
>JAPKLW010008053.1:3011-13969 GCA_026898455.1 Plectranthus barbatus | reverse complement strand
ATGGTGCAGATCTATGTTGATGACATCATATTCGGATCAAGGAATATATCTCTCTGCGAGAAGTTTTCTCAACTGATGCAGACGTTATTTCAAATGAGTATGATGGGCAAATTATCATACTTCCTAGGACTCCAGGTCCAGCAGTCAACTGATGGGATTTTCATCAGTCAATGGAAGTATACCAAGGATTTAATCCAGAAATATTGCCCAGAGAAAACTAAGTCCCTAAGAATACCAATGAGCACCAGCTGTCAGATATTTCTCGATGAACAAGGTGAATCAGTTGATCCTACCGTTTACCGAGGAATTATTGGATCACTTCTCTATCTCACAGCCAGCAGACCCGACATCTCGTACTCAGTCGGAGTGTGTGCCAGATTTCAAGCCAATCCGAAAAGGTCACACATGGAAGCTGCCAAAAGGATAGTGAAATATCTGAAGGGGACTGAATCTCTTGGAATATGGTATCCCAAAAATGATGAGCTTACACTCATTGGATATTCAGATTCAGATTTTGCTGGATGCCGTATAGATCGAAAGAGTACCAGTGGTACGTGTCAATTTCTAGGACACAAGCTAATCAGTTGGTTTAGCAAGAAGCAGCACTCAGTTGCTACATCTACCACTGAAGCTGAATATGTTGCCGCTGCCAGTTGTTGTGCTCAAATTATTTGGATCAAGCAACAACTGGAGGATTATGAAGTGGACACTGGCTGTGTTCCCATCTATTGCGACAACAACAGTGCTATGTGCATCACGAAGAATCCGGTTCATCATTCCAGAACCAAGCACATAGACATTCGACATCACTTCATACGTGATCATGTCGAGAAGAAAGATGTCAGCATAGACTACATCAGAACTGAAGATCAACTGGCTGACATCTTCACCAAACCCCTTCCAGAAGCAAGATTCAAGGAGTTGTGCATCAAACTCGGTCTTATGGAGATTGATGTGAGCCCCAATGATGAGGAAGAATGAGTCCCAGCTCTCATTCTGTTCTTGATCTTCTGAAGGACGCTGATTACGACTAAGTCCAAGCTCTTAGTTGTTCTTATTTAAGTGGTATCTCAAGCTCACTGATGGTTCCTACTGGCGGCACTTATCCCTTAATTGTCCAAGGAAATGAGTCCCAGCTCTCATTCCGAAGTTGCCAGCACAAACCATCAGTTGAAGCGAAATTGGGTCACAACTCCCAATTTCAAGCGATGATGAGGAGAGGATTTCGTGAAGAGAAGATTATGCGGAATAAAATTGAGTCCAAGCTCTCAATTTTCTTAATCTTTCAAGTTGTCAGCAGACAACTGGCGAATTTCCTACGACTGATGAAATTGAGTCCCAGCTCTCAATTTATCCAAGTACTCGGGAGCCAGTCGTAAGTACCAGTTGTCAACTGGTAAGGAGGCCATGCTGCCAGGGGGAAGTATTCAACTGGCATATCCTGCTGATGACCAGTTATATTACTGATGACAAGTTGAGTCCCAGCTCTCAACTGACGATCTCTTGAAGTCCAAGAGTCGTGCCAGCTGTCGCAGAATTGGCGGGATTGTTCAAATCCTCTTGCGTGTGCGTACCTCAGAATTTAATGCGGCATTTAATGCCACATTTAATACGCACAGTGTCTGCGCAGTCCGACGCTTGGATGCCACCAATCGGCGTGTGCCATGTCAGCTCCACGTCGTAGTGCCCGTCAGCACGACCGCGCACGTCACCACAGGGAAGCGGGCCTGCTGATGACCGTCGATCCTTACTTGCTGAGACTTCATCTCGATCGTTTAATCCTGCATGGCCCTTCGTATAAATACCCGATCTCCTTCATCGGGTTAACCTTTACGATCCCTCATATTTTCAGAACCCTAAATCTGTTCAAATTCCTTCAACTTCTTTTGATATTTTTCTGAAGTCATGGCGTCTTCTTCGCAACCTCCTACTGATAGCCCCTCTACTTCATCATCCTCAGAGTCTCTCGACTTACCCCTCGCTGAAGCTCATATGCCAACGTATACTGGCATTGTAAAGATAGAGGATATTGATTATAGCCATCCTTTTGCCAGACTGGTTCAACTGAATAGACCGCCGACCCGACATCAACTCTCCAACGCACAGATAAGGGCTGCTCAGGTCCAAAAAGAGAAAATTTTGAATGATAAATTGGCCCTGAAACATTTCGGGGAGGAGCTGATGGAGATGATCGACCGAGAACAGCTCCGACCGTACCTCACGGCGACCCCCAACACTTTTCATCCTCATATGGTTGCGGAGTTCTATGCTAGGGCGGTTATTGCTGACGACAGGAAGTCGTTCACTACATCGGTGTTCGGCCACCTGATCACCGTCACCGCGGAATACCTCGCCGATCTCTTCGGACTGAGGAATGAAGGAGAGGAAGTGGCCACGTATCATCAGGATGATACGGTGGAATTCCGGAGGAGGTGGGCGCAATGGAAGAAGGAAGAAGTCACCGTCTTCCGGACTGGCATGAAAAAGTCCGAGATGGAAGAATACTGGCAGATGGTGTGCGACATTGTAGTTCGCATGCTACAATGTGAGGTCGGCTCGTACGCCGAATTAAGCCTGCGGAAGTTCTCGGTGATGTGTGCCCTGGTGGATGGAGTTCAGGGCAATTGGGCCGAATTTTTCTTTGGCAGGTTGCTGGAGAATGTAGCGCGGAACATCACCGTGCCGACTGAAGGGAAGTTTGCCCACGCAGTCTCGTTCGGGCTGCGAATCAGCCACATTTTGGAAGTGGAGATGGGTGACGGCGTTGACCAAGGGGAGAGACTGGTCCCCTCAGACTTTATACCAGTCTCCAAGGTCAAGCTGGCTGACCCCGATTACAAGAAGCCGCGCCGGTTGAAAGGGAAGAAGGCAGTGAACCCTGATGAGGCCGTTTCTGAGGAGGACTCAGAAGACCTGGGGGAGCAAGTGCCAGCTGTGGCTCACCCACTGACTGATGAGGCTAGGGCTGAGCTGAAGAGAAAGCGCGAGCTCGAGTCCCTATTTGTCTCGATGGAGGACGCGGTGGCTGAGGCAACTGGCATACATCCTCAAGAATTAGCGCTAGTGCCAGCTCCCAAGCCCCGATCAAGGAAGAAGCCCAAGACTCACCAGTACCAGCAGCCTCCGCAAGCTGTTGCTTATGAACCAGCATCCGGGAAAATCTCGATACCAGTCAAGAAGTCCGTTCTTGGACTGACTGAGGAGGAGACCATAGAGAGGATGACCCGGAAGCGAAAGAGAGTTCAGACCAGAGCTCAGAAACTGGTGGAGCAAGCAAAGAAGGAGCAACAAGCCTCCATAGTAAGGAAGAAACAGGCCCAGGCAAGGTTGAAGGCCTTGGCCGACCAGCGAAGACGAGAGGCTGAGCTGGCAGCCCGCGATGAAGCCTTTGCAAAGGTGCAGGCTGAGCATGAAGCCAGACGTCAGGCGCAACTGGCGGAGCAGGTGCACCAGGTGGCCAAAGGCAAATGGGAAGTTGCCCCAACTACAAGTGCAAGGCCACCAGCACCAGCTCCAGGCCAGATCCTCTCAGACGAATCATTCACGTGCCTGATAGTCATGGGTGCTGAAGAGGATGTACTATCCCTTGTGGATAAGTACCAGGAGGAGGAGGTCGCTGAAGTCCCTCCACCCGCGCAAGGGGGTGGTGGAGGTGAAGAAGACCCACTGGCCGCGCACGGGGGTGCCAGTGGAGGAGAAGAAGTGCGGGCGACCACCCCGGTAAAACTGGCGAGCTCAGAGATGGAGGTGTCTACTGGTGGAGAGGCTGCTGATAAGGCTCCCGTTATCATTGTTGATGATGAAGAGCCGCCACCAGTGGTACAGCACCACACTGTACAGAGGATGGAGCCAAGAGATCTCTTTCCCAACTTTGAAGCTGAGGCTCAAGCTTTTGCCAGTCGCCCCCGATCTACAGATGACTCGACATCAACTTCCGGGCGACCAGCAGCATCCTCTACATCACCAGCTAGGCGTGCACGTACTGAAAGGCGACCTTACATGCTCTGCATTCAAGAACACCAGCTGGTCGATGAAGACACCTACCGTACTCAGGTGACAGGGGTGCATCGGTGGGAACAGCGCGGGGAATGGGCATTCCAGAATTCAAGAGTGCCAGAGCCATCTGCATTTAACATCATCCCCACCTGCGGACTCCCACACCAGTCAGTATACGCTAGCAGAATTTCCGACTGGACCCTGCCCCTGCAGCCTTTGGAGTATTACAACTATGCTCTTTACGAGTATGCAGCTAACATCACGGCGGAGGTGGAGAGCGCCGTTGATGACGAGGTGTTCGCTGAGCACAGGCCGCTGTGGAGGATCAACGTCGGACTTTTTTGGGAGCTCAGGCGTTGGAAGATTTTTGACCAATGCGAGCGCCTGCTGACAGTGGAGAAGCGGGCGGTCCTCTATGCCAGGCTGGGTCTTGGGTACTGGAGAGCGGAGGTGGAGTGGGCTCATGCCTTCATGGGCACTGATCCTGAATGCCCCCAGCAGCTGTCGACAAGGAGGATCAAGCGCCGCTTGCGGAAAATCGCTGAGTATAGGCAGCTGACTGGAAGCTCCGGCCTCCCGCCACTGAAAAAGATCAAGTTACCTTTCCTCCAGTTTCGAGTCACCAGTCGGGGGTACCAGCTGACGTACGCGCTCCGTCGCCTCAAAGTGCTGGTTACCCTCCCGAGGATCCCTCCCTACCATGCTATATTGTTCGACATGGCTGCCTGCGCTCTGTTGGTAGACCACTTAGTAGAGGAGGATCCCTCTCGTGGTTGGTGGCTGACCCTTGCCGTCCCCCCTGTTCCTACTGTTTCGGGCGATCTTGTCCCTAATCATATGGACTGGCAAGTGGTGGAACTCACAGCCCCACCCGTTTTTGAACAAGTCCAGCCAGCTCCAGCAGCAGTGCCAGTAGTGGAGCCAGCAGTCGAAGTGCCAATAGAGGAGTCAGCAGCAGCTGATGTACCAGCAGAGGAACCAGCTGCAGCAGCGGTACCAGCGGAGGAGCCAGCCCCAATGGAGATAACAGCTGAATCTGAACCAGCAATGGCTCCTTCCGCACCTGATGTGCCCTCCTCTTCCATAGAAGTATCAGCGATGCCGATCTCCGAGATCCATCCTCCTGCGCAGCTTCTTGCACTCATTGATGCCAGGATGGATCAGCGCTTTTCTTCCTTCCGGACCGAGATGGCACAACAGATGGAGTCTGTAACCGCTGGAGTGTCCTCCTTTTTGGCGCGGATCCAAGAGGGGGAAAGTACGCGAGCACGTGCTGAGGCAGAGAGAGCTCGTCTTGCTGAAGAGGAGAGGAGAATTGCTGCTGAGGAAAGGGAGAAGAGCAGACAAGATATGGCAGCGCTCACTGAGATCCTGAGGTCGCTCACAAGCAGAACTCAATCACCAGGATCATCTTCTCAGCCATAGTCTTGTTTCTCTATTTTTTTGTCGTAAGTAAATATGTATCAGCTAGTCTAGTCAGTTACCAATTCCTGTACTTGTAATTGCTCCATCACTAATGGAATGCTGACTGACAAGTTGATGACAATCTCTCATTGTCCAACATTTGTCAAGTATTTACTTACCAGCTGAACTTACACATCCAGTGTAATCAGCACCAGCACTCGATTTACATACTTTAAATCTATTTTTGCTCTGATCTCAATTTTCATATTTTAAACGAGCAATATCCCTCTTAGTTTGAGGGGGAAGATTTTAGTTAGAGCTGATGTGAGGAAGTGGTTTCATGGGTTTAGATCTGATAGGCTTATTTGTAAAACCCTGAAATCTTCTGTAACTTTCCTCATCAGCTGAGTGCTCGCTGGTTAGGCTTTGATCGCACCAAAAAGGGGGAAATTGTTGGGAAATCTGTCTAAGTTTCCCTCCCTCAGTAGCTACTTGTATAGATCTTAGTTTTGGTGGATCAAATCCTAAGTCCTACCAGCGTCAGTTGTCTCTAGATAGCTCTAGTTCTCAAATGTAAAGTCATGTTTAGGTCTTTTGAGTTGTAAGTCGCAGCTGATCAAGACTCATGCTGACACTGTTCACCAGCATGAGAAGTGCTTACCACTGGTTACTGTTCACCAGTTGGGAAAAGTTTCATCAGGTGGCGGCTGACAAAGACTCGTGCTGACACTGTTCACCAGCATGAGAAGTGCTTACCACTGGTTACTGTTCACCAGTTGGGAAAAGTTTCATCAGGTGGCGGCTGACAAAGACTCGTGCTGACACTGTTCACCAGCATGAGAAGAGCTAATGACTGGTTACTGTTCACCAGTTGGGAAGGATTTCACCAGCAGGCGGCTGACAAATCCTACCAGCAGAGTACGTATTCTCACTGACACTATTCACCAGCGGTGAAGCCACCAGTCATGGGAGATTCCAAGAGTTAACATCAGACATATTGGTAGACTTAGATTGTGCCAGCGCAAGTCACCAGCAGAGACTGCCAGCACAAGATCACCAGAATGATCTACCAGTCGGATGTTACCAGCAGAATTCCAGATTCTCTCTCCCAGAGTCTTAGAGACAAAAAGAAGATTCGTCGAGGAATTAACTGACAGAGTATGACTTTAAGAAAGATACCTTAAAGTCCATCAGTTACAAGACACCAGTCTCGATTCCTCGTACTGACGAATAGTGCCGTTCTGACATAAAGAGATCAATGTCAGATAAAGCGGACAAAAGTATGGCACTTTCCGGAAAAACATACCTGCCGCCGTCAGAAGGACATGCGAGGACAGAGACCTTTTCCGGATGTGTCCACACGGCTAGAAGATTTGAATGGGATCCCACGTCTATAAATACCTGGGATCCATCAACATTCAATACTCTTCACCTACCGAAAGACTGCAAATTTATTACGCTCAAGCAAGTAGAAGCGCATACAACTTTCGAGGCTTTTCTTAAAGCTTACCGTGTGTTGATTTATTCAAACACGAGACTTCAAGCTTCCAGCTTGTAAGTTACTGATCTCTTTGGTGTTCTTTCTCTTCCGAGGAAGTTCACAGCAGCTCTTGTGCCAGCCAGCACTTGAGTTATCACGGGCAGTTTGCCGTATTGAGAAGATACGTTCTTGGGAGAACTAAACACCCAGTGAAGCTGTGGAGGTTGAAGTGACGTGCTCGCACTCCACCAGCTGATCAGAGTTGAAGAAGGAAACAAGGCCGGGAGCGGTTGATCTAGTGAACTGGTGGACGAGGCATTCACCAGCTAGAGATAGATCGTAGGACTCTTGTACCTGATTACTCTTAGTGAATTTCCAGTGCTACGACTGGAGAGTGGACGTAGATCAGTTGATCGAACCACTATAAATCCTTTGTCTTTATCAGTTTTCTGCATTACATTCTTATTTTAAACCCAGCACCCAAGTGCTGGTGTATACACTGAAAACTGATAACTGTGTAAACAAGGCCTAAATTTTTCTAAGTCTTGAATCACCAGCTGACAGGTCCCAGTCAGTTGGTTAACCAGCAAGTGCAAGAAAGCGTTTACTCTTTCATTATTTTCGCTGCTAACGTGTTAAACTCTGAAAAACCGGGACCAACAACCCGGGACAATTCAGCCGGGACGGAGGGAGTATTAGATTGTAAGTTGTGATGTGGATGAAAGATATCAATATTTTATTATAGTTGGGTAGTCTAAGTGTCAGACTCGCGCCTCTATAATTTATTAAAAAAATAGTCTATCAATTCATACAGCCAAAAATCTTTTTTTTTTGGATTTTATACTAGATTTAAATAATAAATATATTATAGTAGTTAGCTTAAAAAATACTAATTATTTATAAAAATCTATCAAATAATTTTTAAGGATTCAACTCTCATAATGAAATAAATAAAATTTAAAAAGAAATAAGAATTTGGAAGAAGAAAAAAAATTAAAAAATTAAAACAAAAAAATATTAACTTGAATAATTAGTTGAAACTAAATGCAGTTCTAATAGTAATTGATAGTTATTAGTTTGAAACAAAATTGAAAAAGTAATAATAAAATAAAAAAATAAAAATGGTGTGACACGTCGCACAACACCTTTTTCCTCCAGAGGATCATATCTTCTTCCGGATCGGGATCTTCTTTTTTTGTGCTCCTTCCTTGTAGATAGCTAATGGGAATTTTGATGGGAGGGGATATAATTTATAATTAATTAATAAAAAAGGAGTAATTGCGTGAATAAGGAGTAATTGCGTGAATAAGGAGCAATTATTACCAGCCGAGGGCTGGTAGATTCTTTGTAATAACCCAGATGCGAGGGGATCTGTCAGAGCGTAAAAACCCAGATAGGAGGGATACTGTCAGAGCTTAGATTATAATTAAAAATATGACTTCATGAGGCAAGTCATTTGAAAAGACAAACAAAAAGAAACTAAAAAATAATTTAAAAAAAGGGTTGAAATTTTTTATTTTAATAAGTAGCTTACCATCTCTATCTCCAACAATCATGGCAAAATGCAAAAAAAATGAAGTTCAGCAGCATTCTTATTTTGCCATTTTCATTCTCCTTTTAACATGAATAGTTTACCTCCATTTTCGAGGTTGAACTATTCACCAAATTGCATTTTTTTCTTCTTTCTTTCTTTACTTTTATCTTATATTTTGTTTTTTCTTGTAATTTTTATTTCATTCATTTATTTATTTTTTCATTATTTTAAATATTTATGTAAATATTAATAATTATTTTAAAGTAAAAACATTAAAATAATTTATTTATATATAACTATTAATTTTTAATTTGAAATTAGATAATTAAAAATATGAAAATTAACACTAATATATAAGTGAAAATATGATGTAATAATTTGATTAAGAAAATTGAATAAATAGTAGAAGAATGAATGAGCTTGTGGAACTCTAAAATGCAGCACACTTTATTTTATTTTGCAGTTCAGTTTTCATTTTTCATCTAAACTCTATATTTCACTCTATAATTAATTCTATTTTAATTCTTCTACTATTTATTTAATTTTCTTAGTCAAATTATTATATCATATTTTTATTTATATATTAGCATTTATTTTCATATTTATAATTATTTAATTCCAAATCAAAAATTAAATTTAAATAAATTATTTTAGAAAATTATAAATATTTTCACACAAAATAACCATTTTATATTATGAGTGCTTTTTGATTTGTATTGTATTCTATTTTCTATAAATTATTATTTTGTTGGTTATTAATGTATTTAGATTATTTTAATATTTTTAACTTTAAAGTAATTATTAATAATTACATAACTTAAAATAAAAAATAAAAGAAAAGAAAAAAAATGTTTAAAAAAGAATGCAATTGGTGAATAGTGCAACATCTCAAACTGTTCAAATTTTCGCAAATTGGAAATACAATTGGCAAAAAGCATGTACTTTTTTTTTTCTATTTTGGCATCAAATGCCATTTTAGGAGATTGCTGGAGTTGGTAAGTGCCCCATATTGGCAAAAATTGGGAGAGCAACCTCTCTCTCTCATCTTAAAACTCAATGCATATATATAGGGAGCGTACTAAAAATTAATTTATGCGAATGAATTTACATAATTCATCTAAAAAGTTCAGATTAAAACATTTTCCAGATTATGTTTTTTTGCTTTATAATTACGATTTATAAAGCAATTAAGCATTATGTTAAATTTTTTAATCTTTATGTTTTAATCTAATTTCTCATAACACAATTTTGAATATAAATCTAATTATTAATTTTTTGGGTCTGGGTCTGGGTTTGATATGTGTTTTATAAAAATGGGTATTTAAAAATATTTTCACTATATTTGAAAAATAAATTAAATTGTGTATACCTCTAACATTTTTAAAGGATTTATCAAGAATTCATTAAAAAAAATGTAATTAAATATTCTCATGATTTTATATATTAAGTATATGAATTATCAGTGAATTGATTTATTCATTTATAAATTTTAAATATTTCTAAGTTTCATATTATATTGAAATAGAGAAAATAATATTTTAATTAAATGGGAGGTGTAAATGATACTCACTCCGTCCCACACTCACTAATAAAATACTCATTTCCTCTATAAAATCTATCCAAATGTCAAAGGACTAATCAAAGGGAGTATTAAGTGGTAAGTTAGTATTAAGTGGTAAGTTGTATAATCTATATAATATATAAAAAAAAATAGTCTATCAATTCATAAGCCAAAAGTCTTTGATTTTATACTAGATTTCAATAATAAATATATTATAATAGTTAGCTTAAAAAATACTAATTACATATTGTTTATAAAAAATTCTAATAAATTATCACCACATATATTATTTATTCGCACTCAAAATAAAAATTAATTTACTCTCCTAACATTTGTGTTAGCTTCTTGTAAAATAAAATAAATATTTTAAATTAAAATCCATAAATTCTTGAAAATAATATGAGTTTAGAAATTAATATAACAAAATGAGAATTTTAATATTCAAATTACATGTTTGTTTTGTCGTTTGTTTCAAATAATTTTTGCAATTTGAAGATTCTAAAGTTAATTTGCTGAATAATTGCATTTATGCAATGTTTCTAATAATTTTGCAAAATTAAATTATTATTATTGAACATAAATTTATGAAATAAATTTAAAATTTGATAATTCTTTCAAAAACACATTTTATATCAACTTGCTCACAATATACTATATATATTGAGATATTTTAACCATAATTTAATAATTGTAAAAACAATATTAATTTATTTTATATTTTACGCTTTTCAAGAATTTACTAATTTATTTGTTTTTCTATTATATTATAGCTACACAATTATAATAAAAAAATATAATAATTTTTTTTTCATTAAAATATTTTATCTAATTGTCTTTTTTTTTTTAGTGTCGGTTTACATTGAATAAAAATAAATATTTTATTAAATGATAGTCTTAGAGAGTGCATGCTGTGTGTTGTACTTGTGCATGAGAATGTAAAGGCTTTCCCACACATATCGACCCTGTCATTTTATTACATACTC
>JAPKLW010008052.1:0-13970 GCA_026898455.1 Plectranthus barbatus | reverse complement strand
TTGTGAGCTGGGTTTTGTCTAATCTAGCATAGGAATATGTGGATTGGTCATTATCTCAATTATTCTTGATAGTTTGGAAGGACTGGAGAGAACTTCAGAGATTCAGCACTAGAATAATAACCTAGGATCCATGTTGTAGCATCTTTCTAGCACGTAGAGACAGCAACCTGAGTTGCCTTTTATAACTGAAACTTTAATTTGTCCTGTTCGTGTGTGGGCTTAAACTTGTCATTGTCTTGTTTATGTTAAGTCATTTATTTTGCATTAGGAATAGATTCAACCACAAATTGATTAAACCCCTGCTGTAAGTTGATTGTGTGCACGATTCTTCACAAAAGGCATTCCTCGTGGGATCGACTCTAGATTCTCCTAGATATTACTTGACAGTGTATGCTTGCACTTTATTGCTGCACGTTTTGCATCGTATCAAGTTTTTGGCGCCGTTTCCGGGGAGTGCCAAAGAATCTTGTTGCTCTTTAACTACAGTTATAATTATCTATAGTATATTATTCACAAAAACACAAAAACAGGAGTATTCATATTAGAGATTGTTGTTCACTTTTCAGGTTTGTTTGGTGTTTGAACCAGAGAGAACCACCTGAGATTCTGCTATTTGACCCAGAGATCGAGAGAACTTTCCGAAGAAACAGAAGAAGACAAAGGAGAAGGAGAAATCGAATGGCTAACGCAGGAGGAGGTGATCAAGAACTAGGAAATGCTTTGGTCATGGCAGATGCTAAGGACAAATGCATTCTAGCATATGCAGATCCTAAGTTCAACGTTCTGAAATCTGGAATTTCGCAACCTGAGATTGCAGCAGTGCAGTTTGAACTAAAGCCAGTAATGTTCCAGATGTTGCAAACCATAGGGCAATTCAGTGGGCTAGCATCAGAAGACCCACATCTTCACCTGAAATCCTTCCAAGATGTGAGTGATAATTTTAAGTTACCTGGTGTAACTACAGAAGCATTGAGGCTAAGGCTATTCCCTTACTCTTTAAGGGATAGTGCTAGAACCTGGTTGAACAACATCCAACCAGAAATTGTGACATCATGGAATGAGATGGTAGATAAATTTCTACTGAAGTACTTCCCTCCTACCAGAAATACTAGGTGCAGAAATGATATCATGGCTTTCAAACAAGATGAAGAATCAGTCAGTGAAGCTTGGGAGAGGTATAAAGAGTTATTGAGGAAATGTCCACACCATGGCATACCTCATTGCATTCAGTTGGAAACTTTCTACAATGGACTGAACCTAACTTCAAGGCTGGTGTTAGATGCTTCTGCCAATGGAGCCATATTGTTGAAGACTTATAATGAAGCCTTTGAAATTCTAGAGAGGATCTCTGAGAATAACTGTCAATGGTCAAACTCCAGAGCTCAAACAACCAACAAGCGACAGGAGGTGCAGAGTCTAGCATTCTGACAACCATGCAGGCTCAGATAGAGGCAATTGGAACCTCAGTTAAGAGTATGGAAGCCTCTATGGCAGCTAATCAACTATCTCAATCATCACAACCAATGCAACAGACTGTGAACCAAGTGTTAATGGATACCTCTTGTATCTATTGTGGAGAAGCACATATGTTTGATGAGTGCCCACACAACCCTGCATATGTCTGCTACATGGGAAATAATAAGAACAATCCATATGCTCCTACATATAATCCTGGATGGAGAAATCATCCTGCTTTCTCCTGGTCTAATCAAGGGAACCCATTAGGACCTCCACCACAAATGCAGCAACAACATGTGCTACAACAGCCGATGCAGCAGCAGGGCCAGCAGCCACAGATGCAGCAGCAACAGAACAAGAAGAATGCTATGGGAAGTTATCAACAACAACAGCACATGAAGCAGTCACAAATGCAGAACACAGGATAATCCTCTATGTCCTTGGAGAATCTGATGAAGGATTTCATGATTAAATCAGAGGCAAGGAGTCAAAGTCAAGAGGCAACTATCAGAAACCTTGAAGTTCAAATTGGTCAACTGGCCACAGAAATGAAGAATAGGCCACAGGGTACTTTACCTGGAGATACAATCAATCCTAGGCCTGGAAAAGAGCAGTTGAAAGCAGTCACTTTAAGGAGTGGTACACAACTAGCTGAGGTGGTACCTGAACCACAGGAAGCTGAGGAGATATTTGAACCTCAAAAGGAGGATATACAGGATGACATAAGAAAGGAACATGCAGTTCAGGAGGATGCTAAACCTCATGCTGCAGCACGTCAGCAGCCTGTTATGCCTGAACCAAAACTGAAGGAGAAGGAACCAAGGCAGTACACTCCTCCACCACCACCATATCCACAAAGACTCAAGAAGAAGAAGGAGGATGCAAAGTTTGGTAAATTCTTTGAAATGCTGAAACAGCTGCACATTAATATACCTTTTGTGGAGGCACTGGAGCAAATGCGCAGCTATGCAAAATTTTTTAAGGATGTGCTGACTAAGAAGAGGACTCTGAGTGAATTTGCAACTGTAGCCATGAATGAGGAAACGAGTGCCCTTTTCAATCAGAAATTACCTGCTAAGCTCAAGGATCCAGGGAGCTTTACAATACATTGCTCTATTGGAGCCAGGATGTAGGGAGAACATTGTGTGATCTTGGTGCAAGCATAAACTTGATGCCCTTATCCATTTTCAAAAAGCTGAGGATAGGAGGAGCCAGACCAACCACAGTGACTCTGCAACTTGCTGACAGATCAACAGTGTATCCAGAAGGCAAGATAGAAGATGTCTTAGTTAAGGTGGAGCAGCTCATATTTCCTGCTGATTTTATCATATTGGACTTCGAAGCAGATGAGGAAATTCCCATCATTTTGGGAAGGCCATTCCTAAAAACTGGGGGAGCTTTAATTGATATGAAGAATGATGAGATTACCATGCAGGTGCATGATCAACAAGTCACATTCAACGTGTCTAAATCCAAGAAAAATAAGAGAGATGATTTGGAGAGATGATTTGGAGGAATGCTTAATGTTGGATCTGGTAGACACTCTGGTTTATGAGAAATTGGATGGGTTGTACGAGGAAGACTCTGAGGCCTTAGATGAGCTCGAGGTACTGAAGGAAATTAAAGAAGAGAACCCAAGAATATTCAGGGAGAAGTTTGAAATACTTGAAATGCCAGCAGCAGGGAAGCAAACTCAAAAGCCTTCAGTTGAAGAACCACCTCAGCTCACTCTGAAGCCACTTCCAACTCATCTTAAGTATGCTTACCTGGGAGATGAGGAGACCCTACCAGTGATCATTGCAGCTGACCTGGAATCAGAAAAAGAGAAGATGCTAATAGAAGTTTTGAAAAAATATAAAAGGGCTATTGGGTGGACAATTGCTGATATAAAGGAGATTAGTCCAGCCCTTTGTATGCATAAAATCTTCTTGGAAGAAGACTCTAAAGGATCTGTAGAGAGACAGAGGAGATTGAATCCATTAATGAAGGAAGTGGTCAAGAAAGAGATTATCAAGTGGTTAGATGCTGGAATAATTTTTCCTATCTCTGATAGCACATATGTTAGCCCGGTCCAATGTGTCCCAAAGAAAGGAGGGATCACAATGGTGGAGAACAAAAACAATGAACTCATACCCACAAGGACTGTCACAGGCTGGAGAATATGCATAGACTACAGGAAACTCAACAATGCAACCAGGAAAGACCATTTTCCACTACCCTTCTTGGATCAGATGTTGGAAAGGTTGGCTGGGAAGGAGTACTATTGCTTTTTGGATGGGTACTCCGGTTACCATCAGATCACCATCCAACCAGAGCACCAGGAAACGACTACCTTCACTTGCCCATTTGGAACTTATGCATTTAGGAGAATGCCCTTCGGGCTGTGCAATGCACCAGCAACATTCCAGAGGTGCATGACAGCTATATTTTCAGAAATGGTGGAGGATTTTCTTGGAATCTTCATGGATGATTTTTCAGTATTTGGGATTGACTTCAACACCTGTTTGAGTAATCTGGAGAAGGTTTTGGCCAGGTGTGAAGAGTGTAATCTGGTCCTCAACTGGGAAAAATGCCATTTCATGGTAAAGAAAGGCATTGTTCTAGGGCACAAGATCTCAAAGAAGGGGATTGAAGTTGACAGGGCTAAGGTAGCTGTCATTGAAACCTTGCCACCACCTTTATCTGTCAAAGGGGTAAGAAGCTTACTAGGACATGCAGGGTTTTACAGACGATTCATTAAAGATTTTTCAAAAATCTCCAAACCCCTGTGTTCCTTGCTGGAGCATGACTCAGCATTCAAGTTTACATCCGAATGTCAGACAGCCTTTGAGATTTTGAAGGAAGCTCTGATATCAGCTCCCATTATGTGTGTACCAGATTGGACTTTACCTTTTGAAGTGATGTGTGATGCAAGTAACTTTGCTATTGGAGCTTTCCTTGGGCAAAGGAAGAGTAAAATATTTCATCCTATCTATTATGCTAGCAAGACTTTGGTGGATGCTCAAATCAACTATACCACCACTGAGAAAGAATTGCTTGCTGTTGTCTTTGCCTTTGAGAAATTTAGACCTTATTTGCTGGGAGCCAAGGTTATTGTCCACACTGACCAAGCAGCAATCAAGTACCTACTGTCCAAAAAGGATGCCAAGCCTAGGCTGATTAGATGGGTGCTTCTTTTGCAAGAATTTGATCTGGAAATTCAGGATAGGAAAGGCACAAAAAATTAGGTAGCTGATCACCTGTCCAGATTGGAAGGGGCCACTCAAGAAAGACAATCCATCCAAGTCCAAAAATGGTTCCCTGATAAGCAGCTCTTCAATGTTTCATCTGAAACTCCACCTTGGTTTGCTGATTTTGCTAATTTCAAGGCCAGTGGAACTCTTCCTCCAGATTTGAAGGGGCAACATTTAAAGAGGTTTTATCATGATGTTAAATCTTATTTTTGGGATGACCCCTACCTCTACAAACTTTGTGCTGATCAGCTTTTGAGAAGATGTGTTCATGAAGTAGATATGGCAGATATTCTGGAGAAATGCCATTCAGCTCCATATGGGGGTCATTTTAGAGGACAAAGAACGGCTGCCAATGTATTCCAATCTGGTTTCTTTTGGCCTACTGTCTTTAAGGATGCTCATGAGTGGGTGAAAAACTGTGATAAATGTCAAAGAGTTGGTAATCTACCAGCTTCGAATGCTATGCCTATGACTTATATACTAGAACTTGAACTTTTTTGATGTTTGGGGCCTGGATTTAATGGGACCATTCCCACCGTCCTTTGGAAACACCTACATACTGGTTGCTGTGGATTATGTATCTAAATGGGTAGAGGCTGCAGCCTGCGCTAGAGCTGATGCTAAGACTGTGATTAAGTTTCTGCACAGAAATGTTTTCACCAGGTTTGGAACACCAAGAGCTATCATCAGTGATGAGGGGTCTCACTTCATCAATAGAAGCTTAGTTTGCATGCTAGCCAAGTACAAAATTAAACACAAGGTTGCTACAACATACCACCCGCAAACAAATGGGATGGCTGAACTTTCAAACAGAGAAATCAAGAGAATTCTTGAGAAGGTGGTGAGCCCAAACAGGAAGGATTGGTCTAAACATATTGATTATGCACTATGGGCTTACAGAACAGCTTTCAAAACACCTCTGGGCATGTCACCTTACAGACTAGTTTTTGGGAAAGCATGCCATCTCCCTCTAGAATTGGAACATAAATCTTATTGGGCCCTGAAGAAACTAAACTTTGATTTGTTGGCTGCAGGGGAGAGGAGATGTGCAGAAATCAATGAACTTGAGGAGATGAGGTTGACTTCTTAAGAGAGTGCGAGGATTTACAAGGAGAAGAGCCAGATGTGGCATGCAAAAAGAATCAGGTTCAGAATCATGGAAGAAGGGAACAAGGTGCTTCTATTCAACTCCAGGTTGAATCTCTTTCCTGGCAAGTTGATGTCCAGATGGTCTGGTCCTTTCACCATCATCAAGGTATATCCCCATGGAGCAGTTGATTTAAAAGATGAAGAGTCAGGTAGGGAATTCAAGGTGAATGGTGGGCGAATAAAAATATATCACGGTGGAGTCTTCAATAGAGAAAAGACTACCACTACCCTGCGTGATGCTTGATGAGTTCAGGTAACACTGGTGTCTCTCTTACTTGTGTCTACAAGTTGAGTGAAACCAGTTTAGTTTGTAAATATTCCTTTTCTTCTTTAATTTTAGTTGTTATCATTATGTATTTACCTGTCTATAGCTGTTAGTTCAGAGAAGAAGATTGCTCTTGAATGAGAAGTTTGGGGGTGTTCAGAGGGTGCTAGCTACATGCTAACAACATGCTACAACATGGTACCTATGCAGTAACAATCATATTTTGGCCGAGTTTTTACTTAAGTGCACAGGAGGTGAATTTTTAAATGAATTACACTGTTGATTTTCAAATCTTTTCCTGCGATTTTCTCCTGTTCTGAAATCATTACTTTAAAAGGTAACCTCTCTCACCTTTTCTCTCACCTATTCGACTATCTTCTTCTCTCTCCACTCTCTACGTTTCACTGTGCAAATAAAACCCTGGGTTGCCAGTTTTCACGTCGACTTCCACTTTTGAAGGTATGTTTCGCTTGCTTTCCCTGATCGTGTTGCATTGAAAGTGTTTCTAGTTGATTTTATTCATGAGCATGCGGATTGAAGTCGATTATTTTGGAATTGTTGCATGCGCAAACTGGGTTACCTGTTACATGCGCTTGAATGTAGCTTTCTTGGTTTATGACTGTTCTTGGGTTGATATTGTGGTTCCTTGTGTAAAAATTGCATGGGTAAGAAGAAATTTGTGTGGGTTGTGCATTAGGGTTTGAAACAATTTGCAATTTTTGGTTTTGGTTATCATGTGCATTTGCCTGCTGAGGAAAAATCTGGAGTAACATGTGACTGTGGTGTTCTTGGAAGGGGTTTTGAAATTATTTTGGGATACCCTGTTTCTTGCTCGGGTTTAAGCGAAATAAATGTGAGAAGTTTTTCCATAAGTTCTGATTAAGTAATGGAGGATAAATAAGTGTTACCACAGTGATGTTACCTTAACATAAATAACATGTCTGATTTCAGGTTGAATAAAATAATGAGGAAGAAGCAGGTGCCCCAGAAAACGAAGAAAATGTCTTCCCCGAAGGAGAATGTCACCACCTATTCCACCACTCCGACGCCCACTGGTTCAGCACCTCATTCACCAGTTGCTACCCCTCCAGCAGAGGCGGCTGCAGCAGGTACTCGCCGTCGAGTACCCAGGACCCGTGCCGCTGCCAAGCAAGCAAAAGGGAAAGCTCCTGCCACTTCTCCCTCCTCACCGGTGGACCTTTCTGAATCCGATAGTCCTCCAGCCAAGAAAGCCAAGACTAAACCACACCGTACCCTGTGCAAATTTCTGGAAAATCTGAAGCCCAAAGCCACTCCGGAACCACAAGATGTTGCGGGCACATCCCAACCCACAAAGAAGAGGGTTAAGAAAGCTTGCAAGAAGAACCCTACTCCTAAGCAGGTTTTGAGGAAGCAAGCTGCTCAGCATCCATCTCCACCCAGGATGGCTTCACCAGTCAAACCACAGAAGCGAGGTCCCCCGCCTATGCTAATTGAACGTGGACTCTCTACCGATCTTACTGGACTTCCAGAGGAACTCCAAGAGTCAATCGCCAAATTGGAGTGGACTCCTTTTGTTGTTATGCAGGAAGCACCAGTGGTTCCTGTTGTGAGAGAATTTTATGCCAACTTGAAGAGGGTTGGAGATTGGGAATTTACATCAAAAGTCCGTGGAGTGAAGGTAGATCTTAATCCTCGCCTGGTGCATCGTGTCTACGGCACTGCACCGCCCCAGCCAGATCCCTTCTGGGACAGATATGACAAGCCTACAGAGGAAGACCGTAAATGGGTGTTGGATGTTCTTGCACCTCAAGAAGGTGGAGCACCATTGGTGGTCACTAACCAGTTGATACCTGCTGCCCGGCTGTGGTTCCATTTCATTCAAAGCAGGATCTCCCCGACTACCCATGAGAACAGAATGAATGATCAGCGGGCTATGATTTATGCTGCCATCGTCTCAGGTACTCCGTTTGACTATGCACCCATGCTCCTTGCTTCTCTGGAAAGCCGTTCTGCCAGGACTGTCGGGCCCTTGTACTTCCCATCAATGATCACCGCGCTACGCGAGAGGAAAGGAGTCCCCATGGCAGACACCGATGAACGAGATTGGAGTAGTGGATTGATCAATGCCCAGCAGATGCTGCGAAGGTTCAAGCGGACCCAAGGTGCCGAAGCTGATCAACCAGCGCATGCTGCAGCCTCCGCTCAGCATCCTGCCTCTTCTTCTGATCCCAACCAGCCTATCAATGAAGACTTGATGATCCGGCTGGAGATAGTGCAAGAGGGCATCAATATTTTCTGCAAGACTGCCTCTGAGGTGTTCAAGGATGTCCGAGCTTTAAAGCGCACAGTTACCCGACACCAGCGGTTCCATGCCGATAGGATGACCCGTCTTTGCAACTACATGGCAGAGCGAGATGCAGTGCTCCAGAGGTACTGCGAGCGTTTGCCTGACTTCCCTGCGCTCCTGCGCACATCTTGGGATGCCGATGCTGATCCAGAAGACTGATCGCCAACTGGTTACCTTGAATCTCACTCTTTAATTTTGCTCAAACTTACTTTTATTTCCTGCTGAACATATTTTCCTTTTTGTTTGATGTGTGTTACTTTGGTTGGTTTGTTTTGATTGTCATGATGGTGAATGTGATTTCTATTTCTTATTTGTTGATCGTGTCTAGTCTCCATGGTGTGTTTCCTGAGAATGACTCGTGTTCTCGTGCATCAATCTCATGCTCGATGATGAGAATGCCCCTTGCAACTATTAGCTAGTGGCCATACTTAAAAATCTCAACATTTATTCTAAGTGTTTTAGCTCGAATTATTTCCAAGCAACTCATCTAATTTCCATGCTAGAGCATGTGTATAGCATGCCTAATAATTAAAAAAAAACCATGTTTTGATGATCAAGTTTATTGGGTGCACATTCCTTTTCTTTGCTTTACTGAGGATTGTGAGAATTCACCTCCTTTTGAATTTGTGTTTGCCTTGAGGCGAAATTTAATGTTCTAATTTTAATTGGATATGATGAAGGCCATCTTTCTTATTCCTAGCCTCGGTCTTATGCGACCGCCCTTATATCTAATTTATCCCTAGTTCCCATTTTGTGCCTTTTGCCGTGACTTTGTTCTCTTCCTGACTCATACTTAGCCTTATGTCCGTTTCGTTCTTATTTTTGCTTGCACCCTCTTGAGCATT
This sequence comes from Plectranthus barbatus, assembly GCA_026898455.1. NCBI lineage: Eukaryota > Viridiplantae > Streptophyta > Magnoliopsida > Lamiales > Lamiaceae > Plectranthus > Plectranthus barbatus. The sequence goes on along the minus strand of JAPKLW010008052.1, from coordinate 4,691 downwards.
CTTAGGTTTTTCTTTTACCATTGGGGACAATGTTATATTCTAAGTTTGGGGGTGCGTGAGGGTGCCGTGCAAATAATGTATATAATGAAAGTGTATGAGTCCCATAAAAAAATAAAAATAAAAAAAGAGAAAAAGAAAGGACGAAAAGCTACAGTGCTTGCTGATTGATTGCTACAGCATGCAGTTAGCATGAGAGAGCTGATTTGTTCTACGAAAAAAAAAAATTATGTTCCACTGGGAAAGTTCAGATAATAAAAGAAGGGGAGGAGTTTTGCTAGGGATAATAGGTACTACTTTGGGTATAGAATAAAGAAGGCCTATGAATGCTCAATTATTTAGTCACTTGATCCAAAATTTTCCAACCTTTAACCCTAGCCTAACATTACAAGCCGAAAAGTCCTTTCGATCCTTTGATTTTAGAACACCATTAGTGGAGAGGTTTGCATTTAATTCATTATGGAGAAAAGAAAAGTGAGTTCAATGAGCATGATGGTTTATGCATTGAAGGGCGTGTGAAACTTGTATGGCTTGAGTCATTGTACTTTTGAAATAAGCTAGCATGGGACTGAAATAAATGAGTCAGAGGAATGTTCTTGCTAAACCATTTTGAATTATGAAGAGATGAAATGTTGTGAAGCTTATGGTATGTGACTCTAGCAGAATTTTCCGTGTTGATGAGAGCAACAATGAGTTGTTCCGAGCATTGAGTTGTTCTTCAGTTTGTTTTGTTGAGTCTGTGTGATTTTGTTTACTCGGGGACGAGTAAAGGTTCAAGTTTGGGGGTGTGATAACTCTCTTAGGAGAGTTATATTTATGCCTGTGAATTAATAAATTTGAAGTCCTCGAGTCTTGTTTGAGTCCAATTTAGGGGTAAATAAGCATGTGAATGCATAGTTAGTGTCCAGTGAGTCATTGTTGCAAATTAATCACTTTTCGGTATATTTCTAGCAATAAAAGTGCAGGAAACAATAAGAGGCTAAAATCTAATGGAACGTGCATGCTGAGCTAGATGCTGAGATCGTGCTGTAGCATGCTGGGTGTTCTAGAGAGAGAGAAAAACGGGGCGAGAGAAAATCCTGAATTGAGTTATCTGCCAAATACTGACAAGGACATAATAAAGCTTGGCTGAGCTGGATAGTGAAGGAACCTGGATTTGTTGCCACCTGGGCAGGGATAATTAAGGCATCACAGCTTTAATTGTGGAAACCTAGAAAGATATTCTTCTAGAATATTGGAGCCCACATATAAAAGGAAATATCAGCTCATTTCAGTGGGTGTGCGTGATTTGGAGAGCAATACAACAGTCTTGGAGAGAAAGAAAGGATCAGGCACCAAGGAGTGGAGCTAGAGAGTGGCCGAAGGAAGAATCCTGAGGACACCATTGCGGGATTGAAGGAATTCATCCCCAGCTATCTCTGTTTGCAGTTTTAAACCATTTCTTATGTTTAGATTTAAAGACATTTCAGCTATGTTTTGTTTGTTTCTAGCTATGAGCTAAATATTCTAGACTTGGGTTGTTGATCTCTTGTTGGATTGGTGTTATGTTTTGGATTCCTTGTTAATCTATCAATTCTGGGTGTTTACCATTCCTATCTTACTATGTCTGGCCAACTTAGTTATGATATATTTCTTTTCATGTTTGGAAAAGCATGTTTAGGAGAGAGCCCTGAATTGAGCTAAGTCTAGCCATTGGAAAATGTGTGGATTTACTGTGCTTTATGAATCTGTCTTATTGTGAGCTGGGTTTTGTCTAATCTAGCATAGGAATATGTGGATTGGTCATTATCTCAATTATTCTTGATAGTTTGGAAGGACTGGAGAGAACTTCAGAGATTCAGCACTAGAATAATAACCTAGGATCCATGTTGTAGCATCTTTCTAGCACGTAGAGACAGCAACCTGAGTTGCCTTTTATAACTGAAACTTTAATTTGTCCTGTTCGTGTGTGGGCTTAAACTTGTCATTGTCTTGTTTATGTTAAGTCATTTATTTTGCATTAGGAATAGATTCAACCACAAATTGATTAAACCCCTGCTGTAAGTTGATTGTGTGCACGATTCTTCACAAAAGGCATTCCTCGTGGGATCGACTCTAGATTCTCCTAGATATTACTTGACAGTGTATGCTTGCACTTTATTGCTGCACGTTTTGCATCGTATCAAGTTTTTGGCGCCGTTTCCGGGGAGTGCCAAAGAATCTTGTTGCTCTTTAACTACAGTTATAATTATCTATAGTATATTATTCACAAAAACACAAAAACAGGAGTATTCATATTAGAGATTGTTGTTCACTTTTCAGGTTTGTTTGGTGTTTGAACCAGAGAGAACCACCTGAGATTCTGCTATTTGACCCAGAGATCGAGAGAACTTTCCGAAGAAACAGAAGAAGACAAAGGAGAAGGAGAAATCGAATGGCTAACGCAGGAGGAGGTGATCAAGAACTAGGAAATGCTTTGGTCATGGCAGATGCTAAGGACAAATGCATTCTAGCATATGCAGATCCTAAGTTCAACGTTCTGAAATCTGGAATTTCGCAACCTGAGATTGCAGCAGTGCAGTTTGAACTAAAGCCAGTAATGTTCCAGATGTTGCAAACCATAGGGCAATTCAGTGGGCTAGCATCAGAAGACCCACATCTTCACCTGAAATCCTTCCAAGATGTGAGTGATAATTTTAAGTTACCTGGTGTAACTACAGAAGCATTGAGGCTAAGGCTATTCCCTTACTCTTTAAGGGATAGTGCTAGAACCTGGTTGAACAACATCCAACCAGAAATTGTGACATCATGGAATGAGATGGTAGATAAATTTCTACTGAAGTACTTCCCTCCTACCAGAAATACTAGGTGCAGAAATGATATCATGGCTTTCAAACAAGATGAAGAATCAGTCAGTGAAGCTTGGGAGAGGTATAAAGAGTTATTGAGGAAATGTCCACACCATGGCATACCTCATTGCATTCAGTTGGAAACTTTCTACAATGGACTGAACCTAACTTCAAGGCTGGTGTTAGATGCTTCTGCCAATGGAGCCATATTGTTGAAGACTTATAATGAAGCCTTTGAAATTCTAGAGAGGATCTCTGAGAATAACTGTCAATGGTCAAACTCCAGAGCTCAAACAACCAACAAGCGACAGGAGGTGCAGAGTCTAGCATTCTGACAACCATGCAGGCTCAGATAGAGGCAATTGGAACCTCAGTTAAGAGTATGGAAGCCTCTATGGCAGCTAATCAACTATCTCAATCATCACAACCAATGCAACAGACTGTGAACCAAGTGTTAATGGATACCTCTTGTATCTATTGTGGAGAAGCACATATGTTTGATGAGTGCCCACACAACCCTGCATATGTCTGCTACATGGGAAATAATAAGAACAATCCATATGCTCCTACATATAATCCTGGATGGAGAAATCATCCTGCTTTCTCCTGGTCTAATCAAGGGAACCCATTAGGACCTCCACCACAAATGCAGCAACAACATGTGCTACAACAGCCGATGCAGCAGCAGGGCCAGCAGCCACAGATGCAGCAGCAACAGAACAAGAAGAATGCTATGGGAAGTTATCAACAACAACAGCACATGAAGCAGTCACAAATGCAGAACACAGGATAATCCTCTATGTCCTTGGAGAATCTGATGAAGGATTTCATGATTAAATCAGAGGCAAGGAGTCAAAGTCAAGAGGCAACTATCAGAAACCTTGAAGTTCAAATTGGTCAACTGGCCACAGAAATGAAGAATAGGCCACAGGGTACTTTACCTGGAGATACAATCAATCCTAGGCCTGGAAAAGAGCAGTTGAAAGCAGTCACTTTAAGGAGTGGTACACAACTAGCTGAGGTGGTACCTGAACCACAGGAAGCTGAGGAGATATTTGAACCTCAAAAGGAGGATATACAGGATGACATAAGAAAGGAACATGCAGTTCAGGAGGATGCTAAACCTCATGCTGCAGCACGTCAGCAGCCTGTTATGCCTGAACCAAAACTGAAGGAGAAGGAACCAAGGCAGTACACTCCTCCACCACCACCATATCCACAAAGACTCAAGAAGAAGAAGGAGGATGCAAAGTTTGGTAAATTCTTTGAAATGCTGAAACAGCTGCACATTAATATACCTTTTGTGGAGGCACTGGAGCAAATGCGCAGCTATGCAAAATTTTTTAAGGATGTGCTGACTAAGAAGAGGACTCTGAGTGAATTTGCAACTGTAGCCATGAATGAGGAAACGAGTGCCCTTTTCAATCAGAAATTACCTGCTAAGCTCAAGGATCCAGGGAGCTTTACAATACATTGCTCTATTGGAGCCAGGATGTAGGGAGAACATTGTGTGATCTTGGTGCAAGCATAAACTTGATGCCCTTATCCATTTTCAAAAAGCTGAGGATAGGAGGAGCCAGACCAACCACAGTGACTCTGCAACTTGCTGACAGATCAACAGTGTATCCAGAAGGCAAGATAGAAGATGTCTTAGTTAAGGTGGAGCAGCTCATATTTCCTGCTGATTTTATCATATTGGACTTCGAAGCAGATGAGGAAATTCCCATCATTTTGGGAAGGCCATTCCTAAAAACTGGGGGAGCTTTAATTGATATGAAGAATGATGAGATTACCATGCAGGTGCATGATCAACAAGTCACATTCAACGTGTCTAAATCCAAGAAAAATAAGAGAGATGATTTGGAG
>JAPKLW010008051.1:0-13970 GCA_026898455.1 Plectranthus barbatus | reverse complement strand
TGTAAACTCATAAGTAAGGTCACTAACTGGAGCTCTCCTCCTTCTAAGTAGCAACCTATCAACAAAAATCATACAGTATACTCCACAACTATGTGAATCTAACTGCAGGGGCATCTCAGTAACATCCTTGATCAAAGTAAAATTACCAAGGATTTTTACACGAGGAGGATCGACCATGTCCCAGTACCCGGCAGCATCAAGGACACGGGGAAGTAATACAAGAAGTGGTCGGAGTTCCGTGTCCCGCTTCAGATAGAGCACTGGGTCAGATGGATCATTTAAAGCGTGGAGAAGTGAGTCATATAACTCAACAGTCCAGCTATGAAGATCAATCCGTACAGTGACCCAGTGCTCGTAGAGATGGACAATCCCGATCACCTAAAATAAAAACAACACAATTAAACTTAATATGAATACTAATAGAACAATTTAATCTAAAAATATGTCACTTATATGTTTGGCCTTGTACCAACTCCTAAAGCCAGACATTCCACCACTACCCTGGACAGCTTTCACTAGATCATCATGGGGCTTCCACCAATCGTAATCATCAACAGCCTTCCCTCGTTTTTTCTTTGGGACTTTTTCCCATTTTAGCAAGATACGGTCTTGCACATAATATACATTATAAAATGAAATGAAAATTAAAGAATTAAAATAAATTTCAACATTCATTACTTACAAAGAAAGAGAGGTCTAATATGATAGTGCTGTCCGGGTCAACACCGTCCTCAAGTACGCTGCTGTCAGCTCTGGCAACCATGTCTCGTGACATTGACATGAAGATCTGCAAAAGCTTATATCACACAAAAAAAATTAATATAAAGTCGATAATCAAAAAATTCACAACTAATAGTTATGCACTTACATCTTCTGAAACATTCTCCTTCGGGTCATTAAGTGGCCGGAAATAGAGCTCCCTACTTATAATCATTCCCTGCCCAGGCAACCTCACTTGTTGCGTGATATCATCCTTGTAAGAAATATATTCTTTCATCATCTTGGCACTAGAAGCACGAAAGGGGGCGGTGGGGCCCGCAGTGGAAGAGGTGGTGGGGCCCACGGGCTGAAAGGTGGTCGGGCCAGCAGTGAATGAGGCGGTGGGGCCCGCAGTAGATGAGGTGGTGTGGCCAACGGGCTGAGAGGTGGTCGGGCCAGCACTGAATGAGGCGGTGGGGCCCGCAGTAGATGAGGTGGTGTGGCCAACGGACTGAGAGGTGGTCTGGCCAAAAGAGGAGGCTGTCCAGTCTGAAAAGATAATATAAATATATAAGTAAAATATAATCAAATATAAATCAAATAAATTTAAACACAAGTACCTCCAGAATAAGGAGGGTACGGTGGGGCCCATCTCTCGCTCCGGCGAGGGCGGCAGAGAAGTGTATCTGCGAGGTAGAGTAAGAAAACCTTCAACCTATGAGTAACCCTGGAAGACACCGGCTCGATAATATTCTGACTCACACGATCAGCTACCGGCACCATGAGTCTATCTGCGACTGGCCCCATAAGTCGCTGAGCCACCGGATCAATCGTCGTCTCTGCCAATGGCTTAATAACCCGCTGTGCCACTGGATCAATGATCAGATTCGCTAATGGATGTATAAGCTGCTGCGCCAGTGGTGGCATATCTCGCTGCGCCGCTGGATCAATCATGCGATCAGCCACTGGAACAATCATGTAATCTGCTAGTGGCTGCACGAGCCCTGCTCTCAGTGGTGGAAGAAGTGTATCTGCCAGTGGCTGCACGAGTTGACCAGCCAATGGCACTGCAAATCGCACCATGTCATCCATGGACATCTCGTACCCCTCGTACCATGGAGGCTGTCCAGTCTGAAAAGATAATATAAATATATAAATAAAATATAATCAAATAAAAATCAAACAAATTTAAACACAAGTACCTCTACAGGCTCTGCAGACGCGGAACGTCGCGGGCGCTTCTTAGCCCGCCGCCGATGAGGAAAATCAGTACGCTCGAAAGAAGAGCGGACTGGAACCTCAAAACCACCACTCCCCATTTCGAACACTGGCGATGGGTGGCGTTGTGGCGGCGACTGCTGCGGCGGCGGCGAGGGACGGCGCTGTGGCGGCGACTGCTGCTGCTGTGGAACCCTCCTCGAAGAAGACCTCGAGGTACTAGCAGCAGACAAATAAAACATATAATATTTTATTTTAATCATAATTAAAATAAAATCATAAACAATAATTACCTCTTTTGTGAAAAAATCAGTGAAGTCAGCATCCCGAACATAACGAGGTCTCCACATCAAGCATCGAGGCATAGTCCCCTCTGGCATATGGCGTATCGCACATACCTGTGCCAGATCAGGGATCACCTCGTACGCCCATGCCTGCAAAATAATGTAAATAATTAACAGTTCTTGTCTTATCTTTTATAAATTAAAAATACAAACAATTACCTCTAACACCCAAACAGGGCCGTATATATGGACCAAAGGCACCTTAGCTGACTTCGAAGATGTGATCACGACAGACATCTGATGCAGCAAGACACTGAACGACCACGAGCCCCAAGGGAAAACCCTCCACTCGTGAGGCCTCTCCACCAATGCATAGACCCATGGGTCTACCAGTAGCTTCCCATCCAAGCAAACCAACATCCGGTACACAAACAGAATCTGAGCGATCTTCACATAATCATCAATAGAATCGCTCAGAATCAAGTCCCTGTTCATGAAATCAAGGTGCAACTGATCTACACTCGGCAAGTCTTGGTAGTGAAAATATAAGCACCCATCCTTCGGGACATCATCCAATTTCAATGCAGTAGGATCAAAATCTGAATCGTCAAACCGCAACCCGGTCATCAAACAGAACTCCTCTGCACCTAATCGTAAGTTGGTTTCGCCAACACGAAACCACAGCTGATCATCAGCCCCATCCACATTAATCTCGTGGGTGATAAGAGCCCAAGTAGCTCGTATCGTTCTCTTCTTCCACCGGAAAGAGAGAAATTCACCGAATGGACCTTCCCTAAATAAATTGGAAATATCATCGTCGTCATCTCCAAAGCTCGCTAATCTAGTCCGAATGTCCTCAAGAATGTCCCGGTCGTAACAATTCATCGACCGCGGGACTGTCCCCTGCAGACCGGGTCTGATCCACTCCCAAACCCGCAATTAAATAAAATAAAATATTTAAATAAAAGCAGAATAAAAGAATTAAAAGCAAATATTTTAAAAAAATTAAATCGAGATCTCGATTTCAAAATCGAGATCAAGTATCATAGCATTTTTATTCTGGAATTAAAAAAAATCGAGATCTCGATTTGACAAATCGAGATCTCGTCGTCTCTCTCCTAGGGCGGGTATGCGCAGTGTTTTTCACTGTAAAAACGCAGCAAAATCCATTTCTACATTGTTTCTAGTCATATTTAAGCATAGAAATCGACGAAATATGATCCTAATCAACTATATACATAATTAAACATGTATTTAAACCTAAAAAGCATAGAAATTTCAGACATTATATTCGAAAATTTCAGAAAAAAAAAGATATATTTTTGTACTTGAAAGTGGGAATTAACTTACTTGATTCGGGTTTTCTTCTTCTCCGGACATTATATTCGATGGAATGTAGATTTGTTTTGAGTTGGGCGAGCAAAAGCCGGTGGTTTGGAGCTTCCAATCGGCGAAAATGGCGGTCGACGGTGGGGAAAAACGGTAGTTTCAGAGAGAGAGAGAGGAAGTGGGGTAGGTGGTGGGGTAGGTGGTGGGGTAGATGGATAATAAATCCAAAAACAATTAATGTTTAACAAATTCAAAATGTTTATTTCTCTCTCCAATCATTGGAAAGTGGCTAAAAAACATACATTTTTAAACTTGTGGCTATATAACATGTTGACTTATCCAAAGTGGCTATATAAATTTAGCTCTCATAAAATTTCCGTGAAGAATTTTTTTTATCTCTTTATAAATCGATTTTGTAGAGAGAAAATAGCAAATTTATAGAAACCGAAAAGATTTGTAGTCAAAGTTTTCAAAGATTGTTACTTCAACGACAAATTTGGTAGAAAATGACTGCGTGACGATCAGACTTACGTAAGCTGCAACAAAAATCAAGAAAAAGATGAAAACAATGAGAGTAAATCAGAGGTTTGATTAAATAATGGAAAAAAAGGTCTCCAGCAGTCCAGCTATTTCTTTCACGTTTGAAAATTAATGCCCACTTTTTTTCTTTTTTTTTTCTTTCTCTGCAGATAAGAGAGAGAGAGAGAGAGCAAGTTGCGGATATGACTCACAACTATTTTCGAGCAATGTTAATAAAATAGAAGAGGGCCCCTCTTCTCTGCACTCAACTTGTTGAGCCCAGATTTAATTAATGGTGTGTGTAGATAGATAGATAGATATATGTATATGTATATATATATGTGTATATAATAATATGTAAAGTGGAGCTGGCAGCAGTGGAGTGAGTGCGAAGGAGAAGAAAAAAACGAAGCCAGACTTATTGTTGCAGACAATTGCAGGTTGATTTGGTAGATAAAGATCAGTTTTTTTTTTTTTTGTGGGAGGAAAGAAAAATTCAAGAAATGGGTGAGACAAGTGTAGAGGAAGTAGCGGCGGCGAAATCGAAGCCGACGATAGTGGTGCCGCCACGTGGCTCGGTGGAGTCGCTGTTCACGAATGGGCTGGGCGGAATCGGCTTCAGCCCTGGCCCCATGACTTTGGTGTCGAGCTTCTTCGCCGAGCAGGGCCCGTTTTCTTTCTCTCAGCTCTTGGCCGGCGCCATCGCCTCGCCGGGCGCGGCGGCGAAGCCGGGTTTCTTGCTGAGTGGCGATGCTGGGAGAGAAGATAATTATAATTCTTGTGAAGATGGGAAAGACGGTGAGAGCGGCGGTGGGTATAAGCGGAACAGGCCGATGACTCTGGTGGTGTCGCCGCCGCAGATGCAGCTGTCGGAGAGCTTGAGCCCGCTGTTCATGGTGCCGCCGGGGCTGACTCCTTCCGGGATGCTTAATTCGCCGGGAATGGGATTCTTGTCCCCTCTTCAGGTGAAGTTTCCATTCGAAAACAAGATTTGGTGAACAAGATTCAAAATTTCTTATGGGAAATTATTGGGATTTTTGAGATGGAATGATTATGAATCAAATTATTGTTGATGCCAAAAAGGGCTAAAGATTTGTTTGATGAAGTTTCTGAACTGTAATCTGCTTTTCTTCATTTACTACAACTTGTTTTCTAGTTACCAATCATGACATTGGAATCAATAATACAACATTTATTCCATTCACATCATTTCAATGCCCTAATAATTTAGCACTCTCCATTTTTCAATTGAGAAATTCTGGAGTTTTTGCAGTTTTTGTGCATTAGGGTTCTTGATCAGAGAGGTGATGGGATTTAGGGGGATTGTAAAAAGATATTGAAATATTGAAGATCCACTCTTCTTGTGTGATCTTGCTTGATACAAACATAGGATTCTCTCTCACTACAAAACTTTGTTTGGGATTTGTGTTTTTCTTGGTTGTTTGTAAGCATTCATCAAGGATTTGTACTCCCTCCGTCCCCTGCGATCAATATTTTTAGAAATGTTACAATTCGGTTAGGACGCTCGATTTGATAGGTGTGATAATTCTACTGGGACGTTGGGAGTATTTGGTTCCTACAAAAGTGATCAAATTTGTTGTTTCTTGATTTTGTGCAGAGCCCTTTTGGAATGTCCCACCAGCAGGCCCTGGCTCATGTAACAGCTCAGGCTGCATTCTCCCAATCCTACATGCATTTCGCGGAGCTGCAGCGCTCGTCGTATCCTCCAGCTCCAACCGAGCCACCACCGCTCAACCATTCTTCACCTCCGCTGAGTGAGACCATCACGGAGCAGCAGCAGCAGCAGCAGATGAATCCTGCCACTACGGAGCTGGAGAGTTCAAAGATCGAGTCGTGTGAAGTTTCTCAGTCCGAAAAGAGAACTGCTTCCGTTGCTGGCGATAAACCAGCAAACGACGGTTACAACTGGAGGAAGTACGGGCAGAAGCATGTGAAGGCGAGCGAATGCCCTCGCAGCTACTACAAATGCACGTACCAGAACTGCCCCGTGAAGAAGAAGGTCGAACGATCTTTTGATGGCCGTGTGTCTGAGATTGTGTATAAAGGAGAGCACAACCACAGCCCACCACAGTCTAGTAAACGCAGGAAAGAGGGCGCCGGTTTGGATAGGGCGACATACTCCCACGCGAGCGCTGGTTTTGAGACGAATAGTGTGGATGAGAGTGTGCAGGATCAGTCTCGTGGCTCCAAGGTGGAGGCGTTTTCTGGTGCTAATCAGAATGATGAAGCTGAAGGGTCTGTGATTGTTATAGACGATGAGAATGATGATGAACCAGTTGCTAAAAGGAGGTAAAATAATACTAGTGTCTTAGCTTCATCTGCATTTTGCTCATGATTTTATCTAGGGGTGAGCAACGGCTGGTTCGGTCTAAATAATCGAACCGAACCGTCAAAACTGTCAAACCGAACTTTTCCAAAATCTAGACCGAACCGAAATGCACCTAATAGGCGGTTTCGGTTCGGTTTGGCGGTTTTTACCGAACCGAACCAAACTGACGGTTTCGGTTTCTGTTTCAGTTTTAACCAAAATTTCTTGCACATTTTTATAAAATATTGAATTAAAATATATATATTAATGTGTTAGGTATTTTATAATTTAGGTTAAATTTAGTGATTTAAAAGGAGTTTAGTTATCAATTCAGGATCCGAAATATAGTTTAGTTATCGATTTACTACCCGAAAGATTAATTCTCAATTCAAAACCTGAAAGATCACAAAAATTCTCAATCAGGGTCCGAAAGATAATAATTTTCAATCCAGGACCTCAATATCAGGCCTTGAATTGATAAATTTTTTGATCTTTCGGGTCCTAAATTAACAAATCGTCTTTCAGGTCCTGAATCGATAATTAAATTATCTTTTGAGTCTTGAATCGATAATTCTCCTTTAAAATAAAATAAAGATTTTATAATTTAATTTTATATCGAACCAAAACTTAAACCAAATGCACTAAAAAATCAAACCGACCGAAAACTGCCGGTTCGGTTCGGTTTGACGGTTTTAGTTCGGTTTTACTCACCTCTAGTTTTATCCCTATTTCTTGAATCTCCCACTTATGCACAGCATGTCCTTGATGCTGCAGGGCCATGGACAACGGGCAGTCCATCCCAGCTTCGTCGCATCAAACCATAACAGAATCAAAGATTGTCGTCCAGACAAGAAGTGAAGTTGATCTCCTCGATGATGGATACAAATGGAGGAAATACGGGCAGAAGGTGGTGAAGGGGAATCCACATCCAAGGTATCAAAATCTTCAACACAATCTGTCATCAAAGTTTTTCACCTTGTAGGCTAAGATATCACTTGCATTTCTCTACCGCAGGAGCTACTACAGATGTACATACGCAGGATGCAATGTCCGAAAACATGTCGAGAGATCCTCAGCAGACCCGAAAGCTGTGATCACGACGTACGAGGGCAAGCACAACCACGAACTCCCGGCTGGAAGATACGGCAGCAGCAGCAGCAACCACGGCGCGTCTGCTGCCAACGCGCAGCTGTTGAAGACACAGAAGATGAAGGCGGCTAAGGAGCCTTTGCCGAGATCAGAGATGGAGTTTGGGAACCAAGCTCCGATCACTCTGCATCTCAAAGAAGAGCAGATCGCAGCTTGATCCCTCAAATATATGAACCCAATAAAGATGGCGGCCTATATAAATTATGGAATATGTGAGATCAATATATAGAAATGATGATGTGCTGCTACTACTCTCTTTACACTTGTGAAATCAAGTCAAGTATTATTTATATTATGGTTTTTTTGTGTAGTTTTTTGTTTCTGCTTGTTGATTGTGCACATACTTGATGCTACTCTGTATTTTTAATGTCACTGGGAATGCATATAAAGGTTTGTTGGGGTCATCGTTCTTGGTCGAATAATTGATGATACGACTCATATATGTCAATAAAGAAAAGGTGGAAAGGCAAATGGCTGCAAAGCGAAGCAGGCTAGCGAGCGGAGCAAATGGGACCCGAGCAGTATGGGTATTTGGGCAATTTTGTATTTCGTAGGTTTTTAGTATAAATACATGATATATCTATCTATTGTCGCACTCTTGACATTAATAAAATTATCTGCTATTCTCCTGTGGATGTAAGGAGCTGCCGAATTAAGTAAATTTTGTGTCAACTTTTTTTTTTTTGGCCAAAAATTTATTTTAGTTCAAATTATTTGCCTTTTTTCAGTTTTAGTACTAATTATTCTATTTCTCAATTGCATTTCTGAACTATCAAAAAATATTCAAATCTAGGACGAAAAAAATTCTCCGTCATCATAAAAATGATGGGGCCTATCGGAAACTCATGTCATATTAAAAAAAAATGACACGTAAATCAATTGATGTGGGTTTCCAGAATGCTCCGTCAGTTTTTCAATGCCAGAAAATTCATTTGTCCTAGCTTTGAATAGTTTTTGATAATTTGGATTAAACTGTGAAATAAAAAGGTTGTTACAAGAATTGAAAAAAGATAGATAATTTTAACTAAAATTGATATTTTAACCTATTTATCTCGTTGATAAGATATATAGTTAATTGATCACAATAATAATCAACGTAAATTATGGTAACAAACATGTGATATTATCATCTATATTTGAAAAATGAGGATGAATATTTGGATTAGGCCACGGTTTTCACAGTCGTTGGGCAGTTGGCCAATAATTCTCGAAACAGAGCATTCCCACCAAATCCAACCAACCGAATTTCAATCCCACAACGGTCACATTCCTTCCCTGTCTGAAAATTTCGCGAAAAAACTCCGTACATCTCTCCTCGAAACCAAGAATCCAAAAAAAAAAAAAAAAAGCAGCATGAAATGATCGATGATGGATGGACAGACATCACCGGACCCACGAGCTGCAGATGCATCTCTCTCCGCGCATTCCGCTCCTCTCTCTCTCATCAACCCTAAAAAAGAAAAATCTTTCACCTTCTCTTTCCTCTTCACCTCTCCAAGAAACCAGCTCTCTTCTTCTTCATAAAGCTCCACCCCTCTCTCTCTGGGCTCTCTTTTTTTCCTTCCATTTTAAAACGCCCATGCCCACCGGGAATCTACAGGGGTGAACGTGAATCCCACCCCTCCGGAATTTCCGATTTTATCTGCCCACGTGATTTGGTGGGGGTGATGGGGTGCGTCAACTCCAAGAAGATAAGGTGCCAGTCGCCTCCGTACGACGAAGACGTCTACTTCACGTCGTGCGGGGGCAGAGGGGGCCGCAACTCCCGCCAGAAGTCGCGGCGGCTGTCCGCCACCGCGGCGCCGCTGCGGCGGGTCGAGACGGCGTCTGGGCCGTTGGAGAAGTTGGAGGTGGATGAGGTGAAGGAGGCGCAGGTGGTGGTGAATCTGATCGAGGGACGGGAGGGGAGGGAATCGGAGGGGAAGAGAATTAATGATTACGACTGTGGGTCGGAGATTTTGAGGGAGGAGTTGAGGAGAGAGGACTCTCGGAAGAAGGCTGATGTCAGCAGCATTCCGGTTGGAAGGTCGTCGGAAAGCGAGCTCGTCGCGGCGGGGTGGCCGGCGTGGCTCTGCGCTGTGGCGGCGGATGCTATTGAGGGATGGGCGCCTCTCCGGTCAGATGCATATGAAAGATTGGATAAGGTATGAAAATCTTGATACATGAAGTAATCAATAAATTGATTAAGGTTAAAAAAAAAAAACAAAAAAAAACATCAATTTTAATTTAAATTATCGGATTTTTTTTTTCTTTTCCCTAGTACCAATTATTTCCTTTCTGAATTTTATATCCGAACTATAAAAAATTATTCAAATCTAGGATAAAGAAATTTTCCGACATCATAAAGCTGATCGGACATGCCGGAAATCGACAATATTTGATTTATGGGTATTTTCTTTAATATAACATGAATTTCCAGCATGGCCCGTTAGTTTTTCGATGTCGAATTTTTTTTTTAGTCATAGATATCGGAAAACTTATGAGTCGTGCCGGAAACCCATATTATTTGATTTGTGTATTTTTTTAATATGACATGAATTTCCGGCATGCCCCGTCAGTTTTCTGATGCCGAAATTCTTTTCATCCTAGATATCGAAAAGCTGACGGAACATGCCGGAAACCCAAATTATTTGATTTACTGTCATTTTTCTAATATGAAGTTTTTCGATGCCAGAAATTTTTGTCTAATTTTGTATCATTCTAACATAAAATTAAAAAAGAGAATATTTAGTACTAAAATTGAAAAATTGACGAATATTTTGAACTAAAATTGATGATTTTGGATGTGTAGATTGGGCAAGGAACATACAGCAATGTCTACCGCGCCCGCGATCTGAAAACCAACAAAATCGTCGCCGTGAAGAAGGTCCGTTTTGACAATTTTCAGGCAGAGAGCGTGAGATTCATGGCGCGCGAAATCCGGATACTCAGAATGCTCGATCATCCAAACGTGATGAAGTTGGAAGGGATCATCACATCTCGATTATCATGCACCATATACCTCGTGTTCGAATACATGGAGCATGATCTCGCCGGGCTGCTGTCTTGCCCCGACATCAAATTCACCGAATCCCAGGTTTGTTTTTTTCCGACAACAAACTCACTTGATGATGATATACACATGTCTGTGTTGAGAAGCTGCGAGTTTTTGTTGCAGATAAAGTGCTTGATGAAGCAGCTGCTGAGCGGGATAGACCACTGCCACTCGCGGGGGATAATGCATCGAGACATCAAATCGTCCAACGTACTGGTGAGCAAGGATGGGGTGTTGAAGATTGCGGATTTCGGGCTTGCGTATTTCATAAAGCCGAAGAGCCGGCACCCCTTGACCAGCCGCGTCGTCACTCTCTGGTACCGGCCGACGGAGCTGCTCTTGGGGTCGACCAGCTATGGAGGAGAGGTGGATCTGTGGAGTGTGGGGTGTGTTTTTGCTGAGCTGTTTATGGGAAGGCCTATTCTCAAGGGCAGAACTGAGGTTAGAAGTTAGAACATTCACTATATATATATATACAGTGATGTCTAGGGTTGGTCGCGATTTGGCCGGTTTCGGCCGAATCGAATTTATTTGACCGGTTTAAATTATGATTTTCAAACTAAAGTTAGAAGTTAGAACAATTACTATATATATAGTGGTGCCTAGGCCAAAACCGGTTTAAACCGAATTTATTTGACCGGTTCAAGTTATGATTTTCAAACAGAGGTTAGAAGTTAAAACAGTGCCTAAGGGCGTTCGTGGTTCGGCCGAAACCGATCAAATCCAGTTTATTTGGCTAATTTAAATTATGATTTTTAAATTGGCAGTCCGAAAAATCTTAAGCCGGACAAAACCGGCCAGGTTACAGTTTGGTGGCCCCAACCAATCGTTTCGGCTGGATAGATAGATATTTATTTAATGATTTATAAGTATATACTCCCTCCGTCCCAAAACAATTGTCTTGTTTTCCTTTTTCGTCTGTCCCAAACAATTGTCTTCTTTCCTAAAATGGAAAGTTTATACACACTCACTAATAAAATACTAATTTCCTCTATCTCTACTCGCATTGGTATCTGTGTCATTTCCAAACAAGACAATTGTTATGGGACGGAGGTAGTATAATATATGTATAGATGAGTTGGTAAGCATAGCATATCCATTTTAGACCACCCAAGTTGCGAAATCAGCTGGACCGAATTGTTTTTTATAAGGTTTGGTGGCTAAATTATTTGATTGGTTTAACTAACTTGAAAAAATTTCAAACCGTACTTATTGGTTTGGTCGAGATTTTCCTCCAAAACCAGCTAAACCGAACCACAAACACCCCTGGTGGTGCCGCTTCTGGCAGGATTCTGAGTGAATGAATGAATGTGCAGGTGGAGCAGCTGCACAAGATTTTCCGGCTGTGCGGGACGCCGCCGGACGAGTATTGGAGGACGACGAGGCTCCCTCTAGCGGCCATGTTCAAGCCGCAACATCCTTATGAAAGCACTCTTAGAGAGAGATGCAGAGACCTGCCGAAGACAGCTGTAGACCTCATAGAAACCCTTCTATCCATTGAACCACACAAGCGTGGCACTGCTGCTTCTGCTCTCGACTCTGAGGTTGGGTTGTCTTCTTCCTTTTTAGTTTCAGTTTCATGCCTCAATCAATGGTGTTCCTGTTTTTGTGCAGTATTTTAGGACTAAACCGTATGCGTGTGATCCTTCGAGCATGCCAAAGTATCCCCCTAACAAAGAGATGGATGCCAAAGCCAGAGAAGATGAGAGAAGGTTTGTTTGTTACACGATCATATACTAACCCATCTCTATATTAGCACATGTTAAATACGAAATGCATTGATCAGCAAATACAATAAAAACACATCATTTTTATTGTAGAACTGATGCACTAATCATTTTATATGCTTAAATGGTGCATTTTTTATGAAAACTTAAATACAATAACATTTTATACGAGGAATTGTTGAATTTTTAAAAAATGTGTCAATCCTGCACAAAAAATGCTCCAATCAGCTGCATTTTCGTACACTAGATTATGCCTTTTCAGTTCTGGACAGATGCATTTGTAGTTATTATGTTACTTTATTTAAGGATCATATGAGAAATATTGTTACCATGTGAATATGAGAAATAACAATGAACTAAATATAAGATAAAATGAACAAATTTTAATATAAAAGTGAACAATTGTTTAAATAAAAAGTCAATCTAAAAATAAAATGAAGAACATTGAAGATGAAATGAAAACAAATTTTAATGCATGATTTTTTTTGTTAGAAATGATTTTTTTTTAAATGCTTAATTTTGATATTAAAATGAAGTATTTCTCATTTTTAATTCTAACGACGCTAACAACACTTCTCATCACCTGATTACTACCATAAATTTGAGAGTTCTTGAATAGTTGAATCTGTGAATTTTTTTTTTTTTTTTTACAGAATGAATAGCATCTCAGCACAGCCAGATTCTAGAAACATAAGGACATCCCGCAAAACTTTGCAGGAGCCAAGTGATTTCTGTAAACTAGTTCCTGCAGAGGTCCTCCCTCTCTCTCTATATATATGTAATAAATTTGAGCAGGTGAAACAACAAATCCCACAAACTTCATGCTTTTCTTGAAGGATGTTGATACCAAGGTTCAGCTAGCGCGCAAGAACAACGATGGAAGCGCGATTCAATACAAGAGGAGGAGCGGCCTAGCTCCCCGGGCGTCATCCAAGCAATCCTTCGACTCGAAATCCGACATCTCCGTGGCCTCCAACGCAACGCAGGACTCGATAACCAGCACGAAGTCAGTCCCCGTGCAGATGCCGGCATCCAGTGGCTTTGCATG
Source organism: Plectranthus barbatus (assembly GCA_026898455.1). Taxonomy (NCBI): domain Eukaryota; kingdom Viridiplantae; phylum Streptophyta; class Magnoliopsida; order Lamiales; family Lamiaceae; genus Plectranthus; species Plectranthus barbatus. Next base: position 634 of record JAPKLW010008051.1, on the reverse strand, counting down.
GGCTAAGAGGCAGCCAAGGTTGCAGCACAGTCACTCTGCTGTAAGAAGCCACAGCTCTGCAGATCCTTCTCCCATAATCCATGCATACACAGTGGAAGCGGATGGCCATGAAGATGATGACTCCGCAGTCCTTGTCAATGGCGCCGAGCCTTCCAAGATACCTGCACGTAGGGAACAACACGCTCACTCGCTCCGGCCTACCTCGTTCGACTCGTCTGAAATGCATCAACTCCCTGAGTTCTCTGAGGTAAAGCCAGCCAACACCTTGGCCTCTTGAATCAGCAACTCTTTTTTTTGAATTTGCTGCATTTTTTTGATAGAATGCTTCGAAGCAGAATGATCAGCCTCGTGTTGCTCCTCGTAGATCGCGTTTCAGTAAGGGTATGGATCAATGCAGAAGCTCCCTTTTCTCCCTTCATGATCATCATGAATAATAACCATTTTTTTTTTCTTTGCAGATTGATTTAGTAGCTTCTCCAAGATTGAAAGATGATGTTTTTTGATCATTTTTCAGTCTGTATGCAAGAAAAAAAAAAAGGTTGATTACTCAGGCAGAAAATCTGTATATTTTTTCCATTTTTGAAACCCCCTCCATTTTTCTCCCTCAATTCCCAACTGTATATCCAGAAAAAAA
>JAPKLW010008050.1:0-13971 GCA_026898455.1 Plectranthus barbatus | reverse complement strand
TTGTGAGCTGGGTTTTGTCTAATCTAGCATAGGAATATGTGGATTGGTCATTATCTCAATTATTCTTGATAGTTTGGAAGGACTGGAGAGAACTTCAGAGATTCAGCACTAGAATAATAACCTAGGATCCATGTTGTAGCATCTTTCTAGCACGTAGAGACAGCAACCTGAGTTGCCTTTTATAACTGAAACTTTAATTTGTCCTGTTCGTGTGTGGGCTTAAACTTGTCATTGTCTTGTTTATGTTAAGTCATTTATTTTGCATTAGGAATAGATTCAACCACAAATTGATTAAACCCCTGCTGTAAGTTGATTGTGTGCACGATTCTTCACAAAAGGCATTCCTCGTGGGATCGACTCTAGATTCTCCTAGATATTACTTGACAGTGTATGCTTGCACTTTATTGCTGCACGTTTTGCATCGTATCAAGTTTTTGGCGCCGTTTCCGGGGAGTGCCAAAGAATCTTGTTGCTCTTTAACTACAGTTATAATTATCTATAGTATATTATTCACAAAAACACAAAAACAGGAGTATTCATATTAGAGATTGTTGTTCACTTTTCAGGTTTGTTTGGTGTTTGAACCAGAGAGAACCACCTGAGATTCTGCTATTTGACCCAGAGATCGAGAGAACTTTCCGAAGAAACAGAAGAAGACAAAGGAGAAGGAGAAATCGAATGGCTAACGCAGGAGGAGGTGATCAAGAACTAGGAAATGCTTTGGTCATGGCAGATGCTAAGGACAAATGCATTCTAGCATATGCAGATCCTAAGTTCAACGTTCTGAAATCTGGAATTTCGCAACCTGAGATTGCAGCAGTGCAGTTTGAACTAAAGCCAGTAATGTTCCAGATGTTGCAAACCATAGGGCAATTCAGTGGGCTAGCATCAGAAGACCCACATCTTCACCTGAAATCCTTCCAAGATGTGAGTGATAATTTTAAGTTACCTGGTGTAACTACAGAAGCATTGAGGCTAAGGCTATTCCCTTACTCTTTAAGGGATAGTGCTAGAACCTGGTTGAACAACATCCAACCAGAAACTGTGACATCATGGAATGAGATGGTAGATAAATTTCTACTGAAGTACTTCCCTCCTACCAGAAATACTAGGTGCAGAAATGATATCATGGCTTTCAAACAAGATGAAGAATCAGTCAGTGAAGCTTGGGAGAGGTATAAAGAGTTATTGAGGAAATGTCCACCCCATGGCATACCTCATTGCATTCAGTTGGAAACTTTCTACAATGGACTGAACCTAACTTCAAGGCTGGTGTTAGATGCTTCTGCCAATGGAGCCATATTGTTGAAGACTTATAATGAAGCCTTTGAAATTCTAGAGAGGATCTCTGAGAATAACTGTCAATGGTCAAACTCCAGAGCTCAAACAACCAACAAGCGACAGGAGGTGCAGAGTCTAGCATTCTGACAACCATGCAGGCTCAGATAGAGGCAATTGGAACCTCAGTTAAGAGTATGGAAGCCTCTATGGCAGCTAATCAACTATCTCAATCATCACAACCAATGCAACGGACTGTGAACCAAGTGTTAATGGATACCTCTTGTATCTATTGTGGAGAAGCACATATGTTTGATGAGTGCCCACACAACCCTGCATATGTCTGCTACATGGGAAATAATAAGAACAATCCATATGCTCCTACATATAATCCTGGATGGAGAAATCATCCTGCTTTCTCCTGGTCTAATCAAGGGAACCCATTAGGACCTCCACCACAAATGCAGCAACAACATGTGCTACAACAGCCGATGCAGCAGCAGGGCCAGCAGCCACAGATGCAGCAGCAACAGAACAAGCAGAATGCTATGGGAAGTTATCAACAACAACAGCACATGAAGCAGTCACAAATGCAGAACACAGGACAATCCTCTATGTCCTTGGAGAATCTGATGAAGGATTTCATGATTAAATCAGAGGCAAGGAGTCAAAGTCAAGAGGCAACTATCAGAAACCTTGAAGTTCAAATTGGTCAACTGGCCACAGAAATGAAGAATAGGCCACAGGGTACTTTACCTGGAGATACAATCAATCCTAGGCCTGGAAAAGAGCAGTTGAAAGCAGTCACTTTAAGGAGTGGTACACAACTAGCTGAGGTGGTACCTGAACCACAGGAAGCTGAGGAGATATTTGAACCTCAAAAGGAGGATATACAGGATGACATAAGAAAGGAACATGCAGTTCAGGAGGATGCTAAACCTCATGCTGCAGCACGTCAGCAGCCTGTTATGCCTGAACCAAAACTGAAGGAGAAGGAACCAAGGCAGTACACTCCTCCACCACCACCATATCCACAAAGACTCAAGAAGAAGAAGGAGGATGCAAAGTTTGGTAAATTCTTTGAAATGCTGAAACAGCTGCACATTAATATACCTTTTGTGGAGGCACTGGAGCAAATGCGCAGCTATGCAAAATTTTTTAAGGATGTGCTGACTAAGAAGAGGACTCTGAGTGAATTTGCAACTGTAGCCATGAATGAGGAAACGAGTGCCCTTTTCAATCAGAAATTACCTGCTAAGCTCAAGGATCCAGGGAGCTTTACAATACCTTGCTCTATTGGAGCCAGGATGTAGGGAGAACATTGTGTGATCTTGGTGCAAGCATAAACTTGATGCCCTTATCCATTTTCAAAAAGCTGAGGATAGGAGGAGCCAGACCAACCACAGTGACTCTGCAACTTGCTGACAGATCAACAGTGTATCCAGAAGGCAAGATAGAAGATGTCTTAGTTAAGGTGGAGCAGCTCATATTTCCTGCTGATTTTATCATATTGGACTTCGAAGCAGATGAGGAAATTCCCATCATTTTGGGAAGGCCATTCCTAAAAACTGGGGGAGCTTTAATTGATATGAAGAATGATGAGATTACCATGCAGGTGCATGATCAACAAGTCACATTCAACGTGTCTAAATCCAAGAAAAATAAGAGAGATGATTTGGAGAGATGATTTGGAGGAATGCTTAATGTTGGATCTGGTAGACACTCTGGTTTATGAGAAATTGGATGGGTTGTACGAGGAAGACTCTGAGGCCTTAGATGAGCTCGAGGTACTGAAGGAAATTAAAGAAGAGAACCCAAGAATATTCAGGGAGAAGTTTGAAATACTTGAAATGCCAGCAGCAGGGAAGCAAACTCAAAAGCCTTCAGTTGAAGAACCACCTCAGCTCACTCTGAAGCCACTTCCAACTCATCTTAAGTATGCTTACCTGGGAGATGAGGAGACCCTACCAGTGATCATTGCAGCTGACCTGGAATCAGAAAAAGAGAAGATGCTAATAGAAGTTTTGAAAAAATATAAAAGGGCTATTGGGTGGACAATTGCTGATATAAAGGAGATTAGTCCAGCCCTTTGTATGCATAAAATCTTCTTGGAAGAAGACTCTAAAGGATCTGTAGAGAGACAGAGGAGATTGAATCCATTAATGAAGGAAGTGGTCAAGAAAGAGATTATCAAGTGGTTAGATGCTGGAATAATTTTTCCTATCTCTGATAGCACATGGGTTAGCCCGGTCCAATGTGTCCCAAAGAAAGGAGGGATCACAGTGGTGGAGAACAAAAACAATGAACTCATACCCACAAGGACTGTCACAGGCTGGAGAATATGCATAGACTACAGGAAACTCAACAATGCAACCAGGAAAGACCATTTTCCACTACCCTTCTTGGATCAGATGTTGGAAAGGTTGGCTGGGAAGGAGTACTATTGCTTTTTGGATGGGTACTCCGGTTACCATCAGATCACCATCCAACCAGAGCACCAGGAAACGACTACCTTCACTTGCCCATTTGGAACTTATGCATTTAGGAGAATGCCCTTCGGGCTGTGCAATGCACCAGCAACATTCCAGAGGTGCATGACAGCTATATTTTCAGAAATGGTGGAGGATTTTCTTGGAATCTTCATGGATGATTTTTCAGTATTTGGGATTGACTTCAACACCTGTTTGAGTAATCTGGAGAAGGTTTTGGCCAGGTGTGAAGAGTGTAATCTGGTCCTCAACTGGGAAAAATGCCATTTCATGGTAAAGAAAGGCATTGTTCTAGGGCACAAGATCTCAAAGAAGGGGATTGAAGTTGACAGGGCTAAGGTAGCTGTCATTGAAACCTTGCCACCACCTTTATCTGTCAAAGGGGTAAGAAGCTTACTAGGACATGCAGGGTTTTACAGACGATTCATTAAAGATTTTTCAAAAATCTCCAAACCCCTGTGTTCCTTGCTGGAGCATGACTCAGCATTCAAGTTTACATCCGAATGTCAGACAGCCTTTGAGATTTTGAAGGAAGCTCTGATATCAGCTCCCATTATGTGTGTACCAGATTGGACTTTACCTTTTGAAGTGATGTGTGATGCAAGTAACTTTGCTATTGGAGCTTTCCTTGGGCAAAGGAAGAGTAAAATATTTCATCCTATCTATTATGCTAGCAAGACTTTGGTGGATGCTCAAATCAACTATACCACCACTGAGAAAGAATTGCTTGCTGTTGTCTTTGCCTTTGAGAAATTTAGACCTTATTTGCTGGGAGCCAAGGTTATTGTCCACACTGACCAAGCAGCAATCAAGTACCTACTGTCCAAAAAGGATGCCAAGCCTAGGCTGATTAGATGGGTGCTTCTTTTGCAAGAATTTGATCTGGAAATTCAGGATAGGAAAGGCACAAAAAATTAGGTAGCTGATCACCTGTCCAGATTGGAAGGGGCCACTCAAGAAAGACAATCCATCCAAGTCCAAAAATGGTTCCCTGATAAGCAGCTCTTCAATGTTTCATCTGAAACTCCACCTTGGTTTGCTGATTTTGCTAATTTCAAGGCCAGTGGAACTCTTCCTCCAGATTTGAAGGGGCAACATTTAAAGAGGTTTTATCATGATGTTAAATCTTATTTTTGGGATGACCCCTACCTCTACAAACTTTGTGCTGATCAGCTTTTGAGAAGATGTGTTCATGAAGTAGATATGGCAGATATTCTGGAGAAATGCCATTCAGCTCCATATGGGGGTCATTTTAGAGGACAAAGAACGGCTGCCAATGTATTCCAATCTGGTTTCTTTTGGCCTACTGTCTTTAAGGATGCTCATGAGTGGGTGAAAAACTGTGATAAATGTCAAAGAGTTGGTAATCTACCAGCTTCGAATGCTATGCCTATGACTTATATACTAGAACTTGAACTTTTTTGATGTTTGGGGCCTGGATTTAATGGGACCATTCCCACCGTCCTTTGGAAACACCTACATACTGGTTGCTGTGGATTATGTATCTAAATGGGTAGAGGCTGCAGCCTGCGCTAGAGCTGATGCTAAGACTGTGATTAAGTTTCTGCACAGAAATGTTTTCACCAGGTTTGGAACACCAAGAGCTATCATCAGTGATGAGGGGTCTCACTTCATCAATAGAAGCTTAGTTTGCATGCTAGCCAAGTACAAAATTAAACACAAGGTTGCTACAACATACCACCCGCAAACAAATGGGATGGCTGAACTTTCAAACAGAGAAATCAAGAGAATTCTTGAGAAGGTGGTGAGCCCAAACAGGAAGGATTGGTCTAAACATATTGATTATGCACTATGGGCTTACAGAACAGCTTTCAAAACACCTCTGGGCATGTCACCTTACAGACTAGTTTTTGGGAAAGCATGCCATCTCCCTCTAGAATTGGAACATAAATCTTATTGGGCCCTGAAGAAACTAAACTTTGATTTGTTGGCTGCAGGGGAGAGGAGATGTGCAGAAATCAATGAACTTGAGGAGATGAGGTTGACTTCTTAAGAGAGTGCGAGGATTTACAAGGAGAAGAGCCAGATGTGGCATGCAAAAAGAATCAGGTTCAGAATCATGGAAGAAGGGAACAAGGTGCTTCTATTCAACTCCAGGTTGAATCTCTTTCCTGGCAAGTTGATGTCCAGATGGTCTGGTCCTTTCACCATCATCAAGGTATATCCCCATGGAGCAGTTGATTTAAAAGATGAAGAGTCAGGTAGGGAATTCAAGGTGAATGGTGGGCGAATAAAAATATATCACGGTGGAGTCTTCAATAGAGAAAAGACTACCACTACCCTGCGTGATGCTTGATGAGTTCAGGTAACACTGGTGTCTCTCTTACTTGTGTCTACAAGTTGAGTGAAACCAGTTTAGTTTGTAAATATTCCTTTTCTTCTTTAATTTTAGTTGTTATCATTCTGTATTTACCTGTCTATAGCTGTTAGTTCAGAGAAGAAGATTGCTCTTGAATGAGAAGTTTGGGGGTGTTCAGAGGGTGCTAGCTACATGCTAACAACATGCTACAACATGGTACCTATGCAGTAACAATCATATTTTGGCCGAGTTTTTACTTAAGTGCACAGGAGGTGAATTTTTAAATGAATTACACTGTTGATTTTCAAATCTTTTCCTGCGATTTTCTCCTGTTCTGAAATCATTACTTTAAAAGGTAACCTCTCTCACCTTTTCTCTCACCTATTCGACTATCTTCTTCTCTCTCCACTCTCTACGTTTCACTGTGCAAATAAAACCCTGGGTTGCCAGTTTTCACGTCGACTTCCACTTTTGAAGGTATGTTTCGCTTGCTTTCCCTGATCGTGTTGCATTGAAAGTGTTTCTAGTTGATTTTATTCATGAGCATGCGGATTGAAGTCGATTATTTTGGAATTGTTGCATGTGCAAACTGGGTTACCTGTTACATGCGCTTGAATGTAGCTTTCTTGGTTTATGACTGTTCTTGGGTTGATATTGTGGTTCCTTGTGTAAAAATTGCATGGGTAAGAAGAAATTTGTGTGGGTTGTGCATTAGGGTTTGAAACAATTTGCAATTTTTGGTTTTGGTTATCATGTGCATTTGCCTGCTGAGGAAAAATCTGGAGTAACATGTGACTGTGGTGTTCTTGGAAGGGGTTTTGAAATTATTTTGGGATACCCTGTTTCTTGCTCGGGTTTAAGCGAAATAAATGTGAGAAGTTTTTCCATAAGTTCTGATTAAGTAATGGAGGATAAATAAGTGTTACCACAGTGATGTTACCTTAACATAAATAACATGTCTGATTTCAGGTTGAATAAAATAATGAGGAAGAAGCAGGTGCCCCAGAAAATGAAGAAAATGTCTTCCCCGAAGGAGAATGTCACCACCTATTCCACCACTCTGACGCCCACTGGTTCAGCACCTCATTCACCAGTTGCTACCCCTCCAGCAGAGGCGGCTGCAGCAGGTACTCGCCGTCGAGTACCCAGGACCCGTGCCGCTGCCAAGCAAGCAAAAGGGAAGGCTCCTGCCACTTCTCCCTCCTCACCGGTGGACCTTTCTGAATCCGATAGTCCTCCAGCCAAGAAAGCCAAGACTAAACCACACCGTACCCTGTGCAAATTTCTGGAAAATCTGAAGCCCAAAGCCACTCCGGAACCACAAGATACTGCGGGCACATCCCAACCCACAAAGAAGAGGGTTAAGAAAGCTTGCAAGAAGAACCCTACTCCTAAGCAGGTTTTGAGGAAGCAAGCTGCTCAGCATCCATCTCCACCCAGGATGGCTTCACCAGTCAAACCACAGAAGCGAGGTCCCCCACCTATGCTAATTGAACGTGGACTCTCTACCGATCTTACTGGACTTCCAGAGGAACTCCAAGAGTCAATCGCCAAATTGGAGTGGACTCCTTTTGTTGTTATGCAGGAAGCACCAGTGGTTCCTGTTGTGAGAGAATTTTATGCCAACTTGAAGAGGGTTGGAGATTGGGAATTTACATCAAAAGTCCGTGGAGTGAAGGTAGATCTTAATCCTCGCCTGGTGCATCGTGTCTACGGCACTGCACCGCCCCAGCCAGATCCCTTCTGGGACAGATATGACAAGCCTACAGAGGAAGACCGTAAATGGGTGTTGGATGTTCTTGCACCTCAAGAAGGTGGAGCACCATTGGTGGTCACTAACCAGTTGATACCTGCTGCCCGGCTGTGGTTCCATTTCATTCAAAGCAGGATCTCCCCGACTACCCATGAGAACAGAATGAATGATCAGCGGGCTATGATTTATGCTGCCATCGTCTCAGGTACTCCGTTTGACTATGCACCCATGCTCCTTGCTTCTCTGGAAAGCCGTTCTGCCAGGACTGTCGGGCCCTTGTACTTCCCATCAATGATCACCGCGCTACGCGAGAGGAAAGGAGTCCCCATGGCAGACACCGATGAACGAGATTGGAGTAGTGGATTGATCAATGCCCAGCAGATGCTGCGAAGGTTCAAGCGGACCCAAGGTGCCGAAGCTGATCAACCAGCGCATGCTGCAGCCTCCGCTCAGCATCCTGCCTCTTCTTCTGATCCCAACCAGCCTATCAATGAAGACTTGATGATCCGGCTGGAGATAGTGCAAGAGGGCATCAATATTTTCCGCAAGACTGCCTCTGAGGTGTTCAAGGATGTCCGAGCTTTAAAGCGCACAGTTACCCGACACCAGCGGTTCCATGCCGATAGGATGACCCGTCTTTGCAACTACATGGCAGAGCGAGATGCAGTGCTCCAGAGGTACTGCGAGCGTTTGCCTGACTTCCCTGCGCTCCTGCGCACATCTTGGGATGCCGATGCTGATCCAGAAGACTGATCGCCAACTGGTTACCTTGAATCTCACTCTTTAATTTTGCTCAAACTTACTTTTATTTCCTGCTGAACATATTTTCCTTTTTGTTTGATGTGTGTTACTTTGGTTGGTTTGTTTTGATTGTCATGATGGTGAATGTGATTTCTATTTCTTATTTGTTGATCGTGTCTAGTCTCCATGGTGTGTTTCCTGAGAATGACTCGTGTTCTCGTGCATCAATCTCATGCTCGATGATGAGAATGCCCCTTGCAACTATTAGCTAGTGGCCATACTTAAAAATCTCAACATTTATTCTAAGTGTTTTAGCTCGAATTATTTCCAAGCAACTCATCTAATTTCCATGCTAGAACATGTGTATAGCATGCCTAATAATTAAAAAAAAAACCATGTTTTGATGATCAAGTTTATTGGGTGCACATTCCTTTTCTTTGCTTTACTGAGGATTGTGAGAATTCACCTCCTTTTGAATTTGTGTTTGCCTTGAGGCGAAATTTAGTGTTCTAATTTTAATTGGATATGATGAAGGCCATCTTTCTTATTCCTAGCCTCGGTCTTATGCGACCGCCCTTATATCTAATTTATCCCTAGTTCCCATTTTGTGACTTTTGCCGTGACTTTGTTCTCTTCCTGACTCATACTTAGCCTTATGTCCGTTTCGTTCTTATTTTTGCTTGCACCCTCTTGAGCATTCTTAGGTTTTTCTTTTACCATTGGGGACAATGTTATATTCTAAGTTTGGGGGTGCGTGAGGGTGCCGTGCGAATAATGTATATAATGAAAGTGTATGAGTCCCATAAAAAAATAAAAATAAAAAAAGAGAAAAAGAAAGGACGAAAAGCTACAGTGCTTGCTGATTGATTGCTACAGCATGCAGTTAGCATGAGAGAGCTGATTTGTTCTACGAAAAAAAAAAATTATGTTCCACTGGGAAAGTTCAGATAATAAAAGAAGGGGAGGAGTTTTGCTAGGGATAATAGGTACTACTTTGGGTATAGAATAAAGAAGGCCTATGAATGCTCAATTATTTAGTCACTTGATCCAAAATTTTCCAACCTTTAACCCTAGCCTAACATTACAAGCCGAAAAGTCCTTCCGATCCTTTGATTTTAGAACACCATTAGTGGAGAGGTTTGCATTTAATTCATTATGGAGAAAAGAAAAGTGAGTTCAATGAGCATGATGGTTTATGCATTGAAGGGCGTGTGAAACTTGTATGGCTTGAGTCATTGTACTTTTGAAATAAGCTAGCATGGGACTGAAATAAATGAGTCAGAGGAATGTTCTTGCTAAACCATTTTGAATTATGAAGAGATGAAATGTTGTGAAGCTTATGGTATGTGACTCTAGCAGAATTTTCCGTGTTGATGAGAGCAACAATGAGTTGTTCCGAGCATTGAGTTGTTCTTCAGTTTGTTTTGTTGAGTCTGTGTGATTTTGTTTACTCGGGGACGAGTAAAGGTTCAAGTTTGGGGGTGTGATAACTCTCTTAGGAGAGTTATATTTATGCCTGTGAATTAATAAATTTGAAGTCCTCGAGTCTTGTTTGAGTCCAATTTAGGGGTAAATAAGCATGTGAATGCATAGTTAGTGTCCAGTGAGTCATTGTTGCAAATTAATCACTTTTCGGTATATTTCTAGCAATAAAAGTGCAGGAAACAATAAGAGGCTAAAATCTAATGGAACGTGCATGCTGAGCTAGATGCTGAGATCGTGCTGTAGCATGCTGGGTGTTCTAGAGAGAGAGAAAAACGGGGCGAGAGAAAATCCTGAATTGAGTTATCTGCCAAATACTGACAAGGACATAATAAAGCTTGGCTGAGCTGGATAGTGAAGGAACCTGGATTTGTTGCCACCTGGGCAGGGATAATTAAGGCATCACAGCTTTAATTGTGGAAACCTAGAAAGATATTCTTCTAGAATATTGGAGCCCACATATAAAAGGAAATATCAGCTCATTTCAGTGGGTGTGCGTGATTTGGAGAGCAATACAACAGTCTTGGAGAGAAAGAAAGGATCAGGCACCAAGGAGTGGAGCTAGAGAGTGGCCGAAGGAAGAATCCTGAGGACACCATTGCGGGATTGAAGGAATTCATCCCCAGCTATCTCTGTTTGCAGTTTTAAACCATTTCTTATGTTTAGATTTAAAGACATTTCAACTATGTTTTGTTTGTTTCTAGCTATGAGCTAAATATTCTAGACTTGGGTTGTTGATCTCTTGTTGGATTGGTGTTATGTTTTGGATTCCTTGTTAATCTATCAATTCTGGGTGTTTACCATTCCTATCTTACTATGTCTGGCCAACTTAGTTATGATATATTTCTTTTCATGTTTGGAAAAGCATGTTTAGGAGAGAGCCCTGAATTGAGCTAAGTCTAGCCATTGGAAAATGTGTGGATTTACTGTGCTTTATGAATCTGTCTTATTGTGAGCTGGGTTTTGTCTAATCTAGCATAGGAATATGTGGATTGGTCATTATCTCAATTATTCTTGATAGTTTGGAAGGACTGGAGAGAACTTCAGAGATTCAGCACTAGAATAATAACCTAGGATCCATGTTGTAGCATCTTTCTAGCACGTAGAGACAGCAACCTGAGTTGCCTTTTATAACTGAAACTTTAATTTGTCCTGTTCGTGTGTGGGCTTAAACTTGTCATTGTCTTGTTTATGTTAAGTCATTTATTTTGCATTAGGAATAGATTCAACCACAAATTGATTAAACCCCTGCTGTAAGTTGATTGTGTGCACGATTCTTCACAAAAGGCATTCCTCGTGGGATCGACTCTAGATTCTCCTAGATATTACTTGACAGTGTATGCTTGCACTTTATTGCTGCACGTTTTGCATCGTATCAAGTTTTTGGCGCCGTTTCCGGGGAGTGCCAAAGAATCTTGTTGCTCTTTAACTACAGTTATAATTATCTATAGTATATTATTCACAAAAACACAAAAACAGGAGTATTCATATTAGAGATTGTTGTTCACTTTTCAGGTTTGTTTGGTGTTTGAACCAGAGAGAACCACCTGAGATTCTGCTATTTGACCCAGAGATCGAGAGAACTTTCCGAAGAAACAGAAGAAGACAAAGGAGAAGGAGAAATCGAATGGCTAACGCAGGAGGAGGTGATCAAGAACTAGGAAATGCTTTGGTCATGGCAGATGCTAAGGACAAATGCATTCTAGCATATGCAGATCCTAAGTTCAACGTTCTGAAATCTGGAATTTCGCAACCTGAGATTGCAGCAGTGCAGTTTGAACTAAAGCCAGTAATGTTCCAGATGTTGCAAACCATAGGGCAATTCAGTGGGCTAGCATCAGAAGACCCACATCTTCACCTGAAATCCTTCCAAGATGTGAGTGATAATTTTAAGTTACCTGGTGTAACTACAGAAGCATTGAGGCTAAGGCTATTCCCTTACTCTTTAAGGGATAGTGCTAGAACCTGGTTGAACAACATCCAACCAGAAACTGTGACATCATGGAATGAGATGGTAGATAAATTTCTACTGAAGTACTTCCCTCCTACCAGAAATACTAGGTGCAGAAATGATATCATGGCTTTCAAACAAGATGAAGAATCAGTCAGTGAAGCTTGGGAGAGGTATAAAGAGTTATTGAGGAAATGTCCACCCCATGGCATACCTCATTGCATTCAGTTGGAAACTTTCTACAATGGACTGAACCTAACTTCAAGGCTGGTGTTAGATGCTTCTGCCAATGGAGCCATATTGTTGAAGACTTATAATGAAGCCTTTGAAATTCTAGAGAGGATCTCTGAGAATAACTGTCAATGGTCAAACTCCAGAGCTCAAACAACCAACAAGCGACAGGAGGTGCAGAGTCTAGCATTCTGACAACCATGCAGGCTCAGATAGAGGCAATTGGAACCTCAGTTAAGAGTATGGAAGCCTCTATGGCAGCTAATCAACTATCTCAATCATCACAACCAATGCAACGGACTGTGAACCAAGTGTTAATGGATACCTCTTGTATCTATTGTGGAGAAGCACATATGTTTGATGAGTGCCCACACAACCCTGCATATGTCTGCTACATGGGAAATAATAAGAACAATCCATATGCTCCTACATATAATCCTGGATGGAGAAATCATCCTGCTTTCTCCTGGTCTAATCAAGGGAACCCATTAGGACCTCCACCACAAATGCAGCAACAACATGTGCTACAACAGCCGATGCAGCAGCAGGGCCAGCAGCCACAGATGCAGCAGCAACAGAACAAGCAGAATGCTATGGGAAGTTATCAACAACAACAGCACATGAAGCAGTCACAAATGCAGAACACAGGACAATCCTCTATGTCCTTGGAGAATCTGATGAAGGATTTCATGATTAAATCAGAGGCAAGGAGTCAAAGTCAAGAGGCAACTATCAGAAACCTTGAAGTTCAAATTGGTCAACTGGCCACAGAAATGAAGAATAGGCCACAGGGTACTTTACCTGGAGATACAATCAATCCTAGGCCTGGAAAAGAGCAGTTGAAAGCAGTCACTTTAAGGAGTGGTACACAACTAGCTGAGGTGGTACCTGAACCACAGGAAGCTGAGGAGATATTTGAACCTCAAAAGGAGGATATACAGGATGACATAAGAAAGGAACATGCAGTTCAGGAGGATGCTAAACCTCATGCTGCAGCACGTCAGCAGCCTGTTATGCCTGAACCAAAACTGAAGGAGAAGGAACCAAGGCAGTACACTCCTCCACCACCACCATATCCACAAAGACTCAAGAAGAAGAAGGAGGATGCAAAGTTTGGTAAATTCTTTGAAATGCTGAAACAGCTGCACATTAATATACCTTTTGTGGAGGCACTGGAGCAAATGCGCAGCTATGCAAAATTTTTTAAGGATGTGCTGACTAAGAAGAGGACTCTGAGTGAATTTGCAACTGTAGCCATGAATGAGGAAACGAGTGCCCTTTTCAATCAGAAATTACCTGCTAAGCTCAAGGATCCAGGGAGCTTTACAATACCTTGCTCTATTGGAGCCAGGATGTAGGGAGAACATTGTGTGATCTTGGTGCAAGCATAAACTTGATGCCCTTATCCATTTTCAAAAAGCTGAGGATAGGAGGAGCCAGACCAACCACAGTGACTCTGCAACTTGCTGACAGATCAACAGTGTATCCAGAAGGCAAGATAGAAGATGTCTTAGTTAAGGTGGAGCAGCTCATATTTCCTGCTGATTTTATCATATTGGACTTCGAAGCAGATGAGGAAATTCCCATCATTTTGGGAAGGCCATTCCTAAAAACTGGGGGAGCTTTAATTGATATGAAGAATGATGAGATTACCATGCAGGTGCATGATCAACAAGTCACATTCAACGTGTCTAAATCCAAGAAAAATAAGAGAGATGATTTGGAG
>JAPKLW010008049.1:0-13971 GCA_026898455.1 Plectranthus barbatus | reverse complement strand
AATGCTAAAGCCTTAGCATTCTGCTAGCGCATGTCTTCTAGCAACCGCTGTCCTTCGATATCTGCTAGGAAATCCTCTAGCAAACTAATCTATTACAACTCAATTTATAATCTATACAGGACTTTACAAGATATGCTAGACTATCTAGAATTCAGCAAACGATCGACCATATACTAAGGTTTGATCCAACAAAACCTTTTTACAAATAAATCCTAAGGGAGATTTTATGAATAATTTCCCAACAATTTCCCCCTTTTTGGTGCGATCAAAGCTTACTATCATTTGCTGAAGCTAAGAGGAAGAATGTCTGTGTTCACAAAATACTAAGCTATCCTAGCAATCTAACACAGAGTTTATCCACCTTAGTTCAAGCAACAAAAAAATGAAATTCCCCCTCAACAGATGCTGGGAAATATTTCTCGATTAAACGCATAAGTAAATGCTGCAAAGGTAATATGCTAGAAATTCTAGCACCCAAAAAAAATATTAGCAGACATTTACTTTCTTAATCCATAAATTTTAAATATGTTGAATACACGGATAGTGTATTTCAACCAGTGCACACAGTGAAAATCAGAGATTGACAATGAGAGGTTGTCTCTGTCTGATCAATTTTCATTCATATGATATATCAATTACAAGTACAATGAAAAATGATTAGACGGAGACAAAGTAGGAAAAAAAATATAACAGAGAGGTAGGGAGGAAATCAGGAGTCTGGAGCAGGTTTCTTCATCTTGTCAAATTCATCGAATTTGCTTGAGGCTAGCTCCACGAATTTGTCCAAAAGTTCCTTAGCAGATGCACGTTCAGCAGCCTCTGTTTCCAGATCCTTGGCCAACCTCTCATTCTCTTCTTCGAGCATCTTGATTTTCACTTCTGTTTCCTTCTGTTTCAGCTCAGCTTCTTTCCGTTTTATTTCTTCAAGAATTCTTCTCTGTTCTTCTTTTGCAGCGGCTCTAGCTTCCTTTACTTTCTTCCTCTCAGTAGCCTCAACAATCCTCCTGGCTTCCAGGATTGCATCCAAAAATCTGGAGGAAAAGGAATTCACCTTGTTGTCCACTTGCAGCTTATGCTCTGCTACGTCTGTCTTTACTTCTTGTACAGAGTCCTTGACAGAGGAAACTTCGGACTCGACTGAGTTCACCCTGGCCGTTACGGTATCAACATTGGACTGGACTACCACAATTTCCCTCCTTATGTCTGTGGCTTCAATCACCATTCTCTCAGATAGAGTGGACACAACACTTTGAACGGCAAATTGAACTACAGAGTCTAGATAGGTTGGAAGATGGAGCGTGCTAACCGGAGTAGCAAAGAAGGATGAAATAGTGGGGACAATGACGGTTTGACTTTTAGCAGTGGATGTGGAGATTTCCTCCATGACTACTTCTGTACTTCTTGTGTCAGCAGTATTTCTTCGATCAGTCGTTGCTAGCAGATATACTTCCTCCTCAATTCCTTTCAGAAACTCAGCTTCAGCAGCAGCGTTTTCAGCTTCCTCGAGTTTCTTTGCTTCTGCTAGAGAGAGTGCTAACAAGTGGGCTTGCAATTCATCCTCACTGTTCCGATATGCGACAATCTCAAACCTTTGAGTTTTGCGTTCTTCTTCCTCTCGAATCGCAGCCAACTGAGCTTGAAGCTTTGATTCTTCGACCTTCACAAGTTTTGCTTGGCGTTTCTTGTATTCCGCAGCAGCTATGGCTTGACGCCTTGAGAATTGTATGTGCCCATCAGATAATCCATCGGGGGCAAATGTTGACATTGGCAAGGAGCGAGGAGAAGACGCTCGTCGGTGAGCTTTGATTGTCTGGAGTCTGTCAATGATAGCCTTGTCAGAATATTGCTTGGTGCAAGGAGATTGATCCATCCATTCGTTTGCCCATAATTCCTCATGCCTCCAGAATTTCAACCCTTTCCAAGCCATCATTATTTCTATGTCCTCCATACCAAGTTCTCGAGAAATGTAATCATACGTCTTCCATCGTCTGAACTCTTCTCCCAATATTTTTCCCTCAAGGATATCTTCCTCCAATACGTCGCCAAAGATTTCTCTGACATCCTTGTCAAATATCACACTCATGAATTTTTCAATTTCTTGCCCCAATAATTCAAATGCAGGATTTGCCTTACTCCTCAAGAATGACCATCGAAGCGGATCCCCGCCTTCTGAGGAGATTATCCTTAGAGATTTTGCATCATATACGCCTGTGGACTCTTCATCAAGATCGATATCAGGATGTATTTCTGTGTGAGGACCTTCATCAGGAATTACTTCCTCACATCTAGCAGACGATTCCTCGATAGCAGTCTGTGGAGATCGTATTTCTCGCTCATCAATCTGTGATTGGCAAGCTTCATGCTCAGCAGATGAATCACTCTCCATGTGTTCAATCTGCTCAGCAGATTCTTTTCTAGCACCACTACCCCCTTCGTCAATTCCAGAAGGTCCAGCATCTGGATTCCCTGGAAGTCGGCGGGATGATCTACGAACGAGATGTTCTTCATCAGAACTGCTTTCTAAGTCCACAATCGACTTTACCTCAGTGAATCTGCCTTCATGATTTGCTTTATCAAGTTCTTCATCTGTCATAGCATCTTGTGTAGATGAGATGACCCCTTCACTGTCAACTGGGGGAATTGAGACGGTGATCCTTTCGTCTTTGATAGCTTTCCCTTTCTTGGCAGCATTTCCTTCTATGAGTGCCCCTTCAAGTAGTTGAGCAGCCTTCTTTGCTCGGTGTTCTTCAGCAGCTGTCTTGATACGTTCGAAGTTTCTGTCTCGTCCTTCGAATGTCATTTCAGCAAGGAACTTCTGATATTCTTTCTTCTCAAGCTCTTTCAATTGAGCTTCGCGCTGTCTCTTAGTTTTTCTTACTCTCTGAGCGCGCTCTTCTAGGCTTTTGGATGACCTAGGAATGTAATCTGGATCGATTTCAGTAGCTTCCTCTGCTGTGTCTTCAGTAGACGTCTTTCCTGCTGCGACGTCAGCAACTTCCTTTGTAGTGGCTTCAGCAGCCGTCTTCTCTGCTTCTGCTTTATCCAACTCTTCATGTTCTGTAGTGAGAATAAGCTTTCTCCTGGTCTTCTTCTTCGCTTTCTGTGCAGGAGAGGTGATTTTGGTTCTCTTCTTCGTTGGAATTTCCAAAGCCATAGTCCCAAGAGTAAGTGGAGGCTGTTCGGCTTCCTTTGCAGTCATAATATCATTGATTTGATCTGCTGCTAGGTTGCCTAACTTCTCAATCTCCTCGAGATTCTTGAAGCAGTGCTCTGTCTCAGCATTCGTCTGAAGTAGAGCGATTTCTTCCGCAGACATGGGAATGGCAGGGTGCAGTTGCTGGACAGCAGTGGTAGCTGCATCTGGTTCTTCTGGGGATGGGGATTTATCTTTATCCACATTCGATTTCCCTGTCAGCTTGCGAGAATTTCTGAAATTTCCTGGTTTAGGCTCCTTCCTCGTTGCTGGAATGTAGTCTGTGGGAAGAAGTTCTACTCCACGATCTACTCTTCTGTTGGTGAACAATACCTCTAAATATTTGCTGATCTTTAAACCAAAATTCATGTTCGAGGAGAACGTTCCGTCTACTGCCATGTGGTCATTCTTCCGAGCATGTTCAGCCCAGCGCTCAAAGAAGAATTCTGCCCAATTTCCTCTGACATTGTCGGTTAGGGCCATCATCACAGCATATTTCTTAGCAGAGAGTTCGGAGTAGGAACCAGCATCACATTGAAGCATCTTGATTACTATCTCCGCAAGGAGCTTGTATTCATCAGACAAAGTATTGATCGGTGTAGCAACCTTGAAAGTAATCACCTGCCCTTTCTTATCCTTCAAATCTCCTGGCTTTTTCCACAAGTTCCAACGTCTCTCCATATCAGCAAGATCATTGATCTTGTATTGAGATATCTTGGTCCCATAATTTTGAAGCCCAAACATTCTTTAAAGTAAATCCGCGCTAACTTCCACAATATTACCATATATGCTAGTTTTGAAGGATTTCTGATCAGCGTTCATAACTGCCCTAGCATAAAATTCTGAAACCATATGTGGGTGAAAGCGATCAGGCTCTGCAGAAAGATACTTTACCAATAATTCAGAGTCGAGCAGGTCTAAAATCCACTTCGGAATGTGTTTGGCGGCGAGAGGCATATATAGGATTCTGTCCTTCATGATTTGCGCCAGACGCCTTTGCTCCCTTGTATGGCCTGATAACTCCTTTTTCCGGGCCAAAAACACCAATTTGCTGTAAGGGACTGACTCATCGATGTCTTCCTTCTTCATTATCCCGGTGAAGCCGGGTGCATGTCGAACATGCAGCGGCGAATCTGTCGGGGGTGGATAGATGAAAGTGGGTTGTTGGAATGGAGAAGAAGAGATGGGATTTTCTGGGTTTTCTGTGGGATTGGGTTCTTGATTTTGGGTATTTGGAGAGTTAGGGTTGGTTGCCATGGTTGGGGATTTTGAGAGAGTTAGGATTTTTCAGAGGGGTTTTGAGAAGAGGAGATAGGAAAATTTTCGGAGTGATAGGGATTTGAAATCCGTCTAGTGTATAGATAGAAGATTTCGGAACAAGAGAAAAAATCAACGGGTGGGATTGTTCTCTTTTCAATCTCAATCAACGGCTGGGGTAAGTAGTCAAATCGTGCGAGTACCCACGTTCTTCAGAACTTGAGTTCTGGCAACGTGGCACGATGTGATTTGTTATCGTTGCCTGCGCGCATTAAATGCGCTGCTTTAGAGATTTGAAAATCTCCCGCGTCTGAGTCATAAGGATCAGCATCCGGAACCCTTAGCAATGTGGTGGCAATCTTCTCAAAGATAGCTTCTGACGTCGAGTAATGGTTAACACTCCTCCAGAAATCCAGCGTAATGCTAACACAAATCCATAAATCTCCTAAATATGGAATATAAAATTCATCACTTTCCATTACTGATTCATCTCTGAACATAATTATCATTGATAAGACTCTTTCTTTATGAAATTACTATTTTCTCAGAAAGACTGATCGTATTCCGAGGTAAACAGTATACCAAAATAGGTCTATAAATAGCAGGTCTCTACATTCTTCTTCATACACTCTCTATCTTTCTTGAATTCCCTTCTTATTCTCTCAAGATCCAGAAAACGTAAAAGAGACTTACTTCCTCCAAGAGAAATGGCACGTTCTTATGAACTCTTCGTACCAAGATGCAGAATCTTGTGTGATTCGGGTCTGTATGCAGAATATGAGGCTGACTATCAAGTGGCGGAGACTACTATGACGCATCTTCATGCCAGTGGTCTGGGCAAGTTCGTGTGCCTTACTCCGCATACTTTCCAGAGGGAGCAACTCCGACATTTCATATGGTCAAGTGCTGCCAATCAAAGCTCCATTTTCTGCATCTTTAAGAATGAGCTAGTAAGGTGGACGACAGATACCTTTGCTAGAGACTTCGGCCTTCCACGGGGTCCGATATCTGTCATGGATTATAGCAGAGATGAGATAGCTCCAGAGTGGTCCTCGTGGATGAAATGGAGAAACTCTCCTGAACTCGAATTTTCTCCAACCCCTTCAGCATACGGTTTGCAGACGCCGTATAGGGTCCTCTTCCAGATAGTCTGCCGTATGGTCGTACGTGAAGATCCTGACGACATGACTCTTTCTCGCGAGACATGGAGGGCCATGATGGCTATAGATGACAGGGCGAAGGTGGACTGGGCGGCCTTTGTCTTTCAGAAGGTGCAGCGATGTGCCCAGAATTTTCCAAAACTGCCTCTTCCATATGGGATGCCATTAAGTTGGCTGTTAGAGCAAAAATTCCCAGACCTTGCTCTAGGTCCTTCAAACCTTAGGGAAGTAGATTTTTACCCTTTCATGCCATTACCACCTTTGCTGTAATCACCCTTTGCTGTAATCCACCTTTTTGTAAAAAAATAATGCATATAATAAAGTGGTAGAAATTTTATTTCCCATGCTCATATTCAAACTTTTGTGATCTTGATAAACCACATAATTTCAACCACGTGCGTGTGCATCGATAATAGTTGAAAAAATCTAGCATGATTCAACTCCGTTAATTTGCTGAGTTAATTTTGCTAGCTTCCTAGCAGATGAGTTAACTTAGCATACCCAGTCAATCTGCTGACTGCTCAGCAGCAGCCAACCGCTCAAAAGTCTAGCAGACTTGCTAGGCTTCGAAATCTGACGGTTGGAGATCTGTTGTCAGATGAGATAATAAATCGACGGTCTTGAGTGTACGTGACCTGCCGAGTATCTTCCTTTCTCCGAGAAGCACTCGAGTAATATAACGTGGCACACTCTAACTTGATACAACCGTCTGTACGCATTAAAAGTGTTTAATCTGGTCTAATCAGACTGAGACTGATTTTCAATGATATCTTCTCCCCTCCTAATATTATCTCCCCTCCTTGAATATGAGGTGGAAAAAAAATAAAGATTTGACTCAGCATATTCGATCCAGCAAATGCTTTCCTCTCCCGAATATATTACCTTCCTGCAGAATGCATCGGCATATCAAGAGTCGGCTAGATTTTAGGAGATCACAAATGATGATAGTCTCCTCGAGCCAAACGCTGATCTGACTGCCAAGCGTCACTATTAATCTGATTAGATTGCCCATGCCATCACGACATTCTATCTTCTTGTGACGATTCAGATTTCAGAAGATGAATCATCACGTTCCTTTAAAAATTCCCACGAAATCATAATTGCGGAGAGGTTTTCTTGTCTACAAAAGGATCTTCTTGTGGTACTTATTTGGATATCACCACAGTTCTTCTTCCTTTTAGAGCAAGAAAAAAAATTTGAAATCATGAGTTCACCGAGTAGCATCCTCGATATTACTCGAAACCACATCCTTGACGAAGCAGCTCTTCGTCTCTACTATCATGACCGACCCGCCGTGGCCGATATGGTCATGGCTAAGATTGTTGGGACATGGCTCAAACAGTTCGTGACAACTGCTCCCAAGCATTTTCATGAAGATCTCCTTCGGGAGTTTCTAAAAGACTGCGTGGCTGAGAAGGATGCAATATATGGGTCCTTCCGAGGGAGGCTGATACGGTGGTCACGAGAGTCTTTTTCTCGGGACTTTGGACTTCCACGAGATCCAATATCAGTGATGGCATACAAGTCCATGGATCCAGCTCCAGAGTGGACTGCATGGAGGAAATGGCGCCTTTCTCCGTGGTTCAGGTTCACGCCAACTCCTGCGGCAACAGGTCTCAAATGCTCATATCGTGAGTTGTTTCACATTGCCAACAACATGTTGCTGGGTGAGGATCCCAATGACTTCTGCCTTACGAAAGAGGTCTGGCAGGTTATGCTGGCTTTGGACGCGGAGCTTGCCGAGGCTGATTGGGCAGGCCTCGTGTTCAAAGATGTCCGTGATTGCGTCCGTTTTTATCCAGCTGTTCCTCTGCTTCATGGCATGCAGCTGAGCTGGTTGATGGAGCAGACCTTCCCTGAGCTAGCCGAGGAACCATCTCGCCTTCGTGACTCCGACTTTTATCCGTCTATTGAGTAGATTAGTATTTTCTTTTGTTGTCGTTTTGAATGTTGTAAGCATCGTTGTCAAATATTAATGAACAACAGTCATCATTTCTCGTTGAACTTTATATGATATACGTTTGAGCTTGAATTTGCCATATCCACAAGGTGAGACTGCACAGTATACCTTCATAATGATGTGCTAGCAATAAGTGATAGTCATTACATATCAATTGCTACTGCGTATTTTATCTGCTGAGTATGTGGAGACATCTGCTCAGCAGCCTCTTCTTGAAGTAATAATAATAATAAGTGCCATACTCTAGCACATAATTTCATTAACAATTTGAAATCAGCATCCAGATAATATGTTTAGCATCTTCAAGAAAACCAAGAAGTCCAGAAAGAATGAAGGTGGCATTTCATTCATCCAAGGTCTCTTCCAACTCCATGAGACCCAACTTGATGCATAATTCCTTGAATCTGGATTCGGCTAACGGTTTCGTAAATATGTCTGCTATCTGATCTTCAGTGCATATGTACCGGACATCGATATCCTTCTTCTCCTGATGATCACGAATGAAGTGATGTCAGATATCAATGTGCTTGGTCCTGGAATGATGGACCGGATTCTTGGTAATGCACATAGTACTATTGTTATCGCAATAGATTGGCACACATTCAGGAGAAATCCCATAATCTTGTAATTGTTGCCTTATCCATAGAATTTGCGAACAACAGCTAGCAGCGGCTACATACTCTGCTTCAGTAGTGGATGTAGCGACAGAGTGCTGCTTTTTGCTGAACCAGCTAATTAGCTTGTGTCCCAAAAATTGACAAGTACCGCTCGTGCTTTTCCTGTCAATTTTACATCCTCCGAAATCTGAGTCCGAATATCCACTTAGAGCAAGACTGTCTGCTCTAGGATACCAGGTTCCTAGACCCTTTGTGCACTTCAAATATCGCACAATGCGTTTAGCAGTATCCAAGTGGATCTTCTTTGGATTTGCTTGGTATCTAGCACATAATCCAACGACGAAGGATATATCTGGTCTGCTAGCGGTGAGATATAGCAGTGAACCAATAATGCCTCTGTAGAGAGTTGGATTCACAGCATCTCCTTCCTTCTCGAGCGCAGCAATACACGTCATGCTTATTGGGATCCTTAGACTCTTCGTCTTTTCAGGATAGTATTTCGCAATCAAATCGCGAGTATACTTCTTCTGATGGATGAAAATTCCTTTGCTGGATTGTTGAACTTGCAACCCAAGAAAATAAGACATCTTTCCCATCATACTCATCTGGAAATTGCTGGTCATGAGCTCTGAAAATTTATCACATAATCCTTGATTCTTTGAGCCAAAAATGATATCATCGACGTATATTTGTACCAACAAAATACTTCCTTCATCTTCAATGCGAAAGAGAGTCTGATCAATCCTCCCTTTCTGAAAACCATTTTTCAGCAGGAACTTGGATAGTGTTCCATACCAAGCCCTCGGCGCTTGCTTCAATCCATATAGAGCTTTCTTGAGCCTGTACACTTGATTACCATGCTCAAAGCCTGGTGGTTGCTCAACGTAAACTTCTTCCTTGAGCTCACCATTCAGAAAGGCACTTTTTACATCCATTTGCATCACATCAAACTCATGATAAGCAGCATATGCGAGAAATAAGCGAATTGCTTCAAGTCTGGCTACTGGAGCAAATGTCTCGTCATAGTCTATTCCTTCGCATTGCCTATAGCCTTTAGCTACGAGACGTGCCTTATTTCTGACGACTAGGACTGACTCATCCTTCTTGTTTTTGAACACCCATTTAGTGCCTATAACACTTTGATGTTCTGGTCTGTCTACCAGTTCCCACACATTGTTTCGTGTGAATTCAGCAAGCTCTTCATGCATAGTGTTCACCCAATCCGGATCTAGCAGTGCTTCTTCGATCTTTTTGGGTTCTTCGCTGGAGATATAACAAGCCAGCATAGCGTTCCCTTGTCTTATCATCATAGGTTCATTGACATCTCCTATGACATCTTCAAGAGGATGGGCACGCAACCATGTTGGTCTGATTGGTCTAGCCACATTTTCTTCCCCTGCGTGACCATCGTCTTGTACATTGTTCGCCATAGCACCCTCTTGGTGCTCAGCATCTGGATTGACTTCAACCTGAATATCTGCTGCAGGATTTCCTGGTACGGGATCCTCTTCAGCAACTGGAATCTCAGCAGCGCCTCTGCCAAGATCTTCATGAGTAGCCATGCCTTCCCCTAAAGGAATATCTCTTGCTGTCTCCTCTTCTTCATCATTAAGCATCTCTAGAATGTTTGATTCAACAAGGATGTTGGTAGATGTGGCCTCAGCATGATTACTTGCATCACCGGCCTGGTCAGCAGTTTGGTCCCCTGCTGAGTGCGTCTGGTTCGGATTGCAATCATTCATAGACTTAGTCGGATCAATACGCATATTCTCGAAAGAATTTAAAAATGTTTGATCATTGACATCATCAGTCTCATGATTGCTATCCTCTTTTCTTTTGTTTTCTCTGCGCACTAAAGTAGACTCATAAAAAATAACATTGCATGTTATTTCCACAATACCGGTAGTCTTATTCAATACTCTATAACCTTTATGAGTGGGGTGTCCATAACCAAGAAATACACCCTCATCTGACTTAGGTGAGAAAGTATTGAGTTTAGATTTTCCGTTATTGTGAATATAACATGTGGAACCGAATGCACGGAGATGAGTTATAGAGGGCTTACGACCGTTGTACACTTCGTAGGGAGTTTGGTTGAATCTGCCATTGATAGCACTCCTATTTTGTGTATAACATGCCGTCATGACTGCTTCCCCCCAGTACTTAGCAGGTAGTATGAAATCAGCTAACATCGAACGAACGGCTTCTTTCAGCGTCCGATTACTTCTTTCTACTAATCCATTCTGCTGAGGAGTTCTAGCTGTGGATCTTTCGTGTGATAACAGAACTCTGTTCCATTGTCAGAGCGAATTCTCTTTACAGTAACTTCTTTATTATTCTGCTCCTTGAGAATTAGTTCCGGTAGGATAAGTTTCACCTCATCCTTGGTCTTTAATAGTCGAACCCATGTATACCTGGAAAAATCATCAACCACCACAAGTGTATATAGATGTTTACTTACAGTGGGTGCAGTGACGGGACCGAAGAGATCCATATGAAGTAATTCTAGAATCCTTTGTGATGTTTCTTTCTCAGGATTTGTCTTAAAAGAAGATTTGGTCTGCTTCCCCTGTTGGCATGCTTTGCATATACCTTCTTTACGAAATGTCTCATTGGGCAGACCTACAACAAGCTTATTTTTGGCAAGGTAATTAATAGTTTTGAAGTTTAAATGATTGAACCTCTTGTGCCATAGCCATGTTGTCTCCTCCTTGTTCAGGGTCAGGAAGCAAGAGTGTTGCTGACCACTTTTCCAGTCAACAACATATAGGCCACCCTTTCGGATGCTTCGTAGTTTTACTTCCCCTGTAACATTGTTAGCAATAGTACAACCTGTATTGACAAATGAGACAGTATACCCATTTTCGCAGAGTTGGCTAATACTTAGCAGATTGTGTTTAAGGTTGGAGACGAGAGCTACATTAACTATCCTCAGTCCATTGCTCTCTATGCATCCCCTTCCCACAACTTTGCCTTCACTGTTATCGCCAAACTTGACTCTTGATCCATATAGAAATTTTTGCAAGTCTGAGAACAACTCCTCACTTCCTGTCATGTGTGCTGAGCATCCGCTATCAAGGATCCACTCATTTGATATACTTGAAGTAGTATGAGCTTTTGGACCCTGTTCCTGCAACACAAATGATTAAGTTGATTTAGGTACCGGTTCAGCATCGGGTCCTGCAGGATTAGCGATGATCATGGTTCCTTTTGGAACCCACATTTTAGTGACTTTCGGGAATTTCTTCCTCATTCCACTGTGTACCTTTTCTTCACCTTTTGGCTTAACATGTTTGACATGTTTATATTTTGATGCAGTGGTGTGTTTGACCTTCCTTGCCCTTGGAAATACGAATGGATTGGGCTCTGGTCTTACATAGGTGTTCCTCCTATGTGACGTGTTTTCACGATATATCGGCTTTTCAGCATTATACCGATATTGCGTTCTATAGTGAAAGGTAGGTTTAGCTGTTCTTGCGTTTGGAACATAACGCTCAGCATACCTTGGTTTTGCTGAATACGATCTAGTATATGCTTTTGGATTTCGCTGAGGTCCAGCTGACACATACTTAGCATTCGTTCTATTGTTCCTCTGCTGAGGCTTAGCAGAGTCATGCACATCATTCAACCTTGGATTCCTCTGCTGAGGTCCATGAGTTGTATGTTTAGCAGATTCTGACTTAGGCTTCTGCTGAGGTCTAGCAGACGAATACTTAGTAGTCTCTGCGGGAGACATCTGCTGAGATCCTACAAGCGTATTCTGCGAACGTTCATTCTTTTACTCAGCACTTGGCTTAGCATTAGACGATTCAGCAATGACACTTCCTTTCTCTTTTTCAGCATTTATCATTCCAGCAGAAACAAATAGAATTAGTTTCTTCTTAGAAGTAGTTGCTCTATCCGAATATCCAAGGCCTAAACCAGAGCGATCATTGTGATTTCTCTGTTGGCTTACAATGGCATTGAGTACTGCATTGTTGGACGTATAATTGCAAATGCATCTTTCTTGGGGTCGGTTTTTCAAAGTAAGATTCTCCTTTTCAAGATTATAAAATTTGTCAGTAATTCGGAGAAGTTTGCCTTAAGCTTTGAGAAATCCTCACTTTCAGACCTTAGTCTTTCGACTTCCTCGGTCAAATTTGTAATCTTAAGTTTTAGTGACTCGTTTTCCCCAATGATTGCATTTTTAATCTCATACATTTTTGAAAATTCTACACTTAGCTTCGTGTGATAGTCTTCCTCAGAATCTAAGGTGAATTCCTCTGACTCTTCTATAGTTGCAAAACTAGGAATGCTTACTGAAATTACCTCGTTGTCTTTGACTGCTAGAGCCATTTCAGCATCCTGGTTCTCTTCTGCATCAGCAAACTGATTATCCACAATATTTGCCATCAGAACGAGCATGGCCTCCTCATCGTCTTCCTCAGAAGAGAGATAGTATTCCTCATCATTTTCAGGGATATCCTGAGCTTCTGTTCTTGTCAGGAGCGCCCTTTTGACTGCTTTAATAGCACGTCTTTCAAACCTTTCCTTTAAGCGCTCTCTTTCTTCTTTGCTTACTTTCGGACAATCATGCTTCAAGTGGTCAGGAGAGCCACACTCAAAGCAAGTCCTAATCTTTCGCTCTGCTGAGCGAGTGAATGAGGATGACGGCTGGGTTTCCTTGGTTTCCTTCTCGGTCTTAGCCTCCATCAGCAACTTCTGGAGCTTTTTCATTTGCTCTTCCAGCTCGCTGATCTTTAGATCGACCGGCTGGGAACTTGAGGTCGTTGGAACCTCTTTTGTGGGTGTTGCTGGAGTGGACCTTTCTTGATTATGGTAGGGCTTTTTCAACTTAAACTTGTTAAAATCTTTCTTAGCAAAGTATGCTATATCCTCAGAGCCAGTAGCGGATGTAGATGACGCTTGTGCTATGGCTGCTTCATTCCTTTTTGACTGTTGTATTATAAATTCATGAGATTTAAGTTGAGCGAATACCTCAGATGTAGTCATGTTGTTGAGGTCTTTTGCACTCAAACTAGTCATCTTGACAAACCAGTCATCTCTAGGATACAGCTTGGAGATGATCTTGTGATTCATTTCTCCATTATCATACTTCTTTCCGAGATTGCTGAGTTCTCCAATGATCGTGTTGAAGTGCTCCTCCATAGCTTGTATGGATTCTCCTGCAAGCATGGAAAAAGATTTATATTTATCTACAACTACCTGTAGTTTGTTGCGTTTCATTTGATCTGTCTCCTGTGAGGACTTGCACACGTATTCCCACATTTCCTTAGCAGTGTCAAAGTCAAGCGCTTTGTCTTTCATCAGCTTTGGTAGGGAATCCAGGATTAGTTTCTTTGCCACATGCTCTAGTTGAGCTCTCTTTTTATCTTCACTTGTGTATTCCTCAAAAGGTTTTGGGATCTTAGGGGTCTTGGAGCCCTTCGTTCTCCTTCAGCAGCATCTTCAGCAATATCATGTCCTATAAAAGTGTTAGCTTTCATGATTTTGATAGGACCTCTTACCAATACATCCGCCATCTCAGGATGTATACTCTGAAGCTGTATGAGAGCAAGCTTCTTCCATGAAGTAAAGTTCTCCCTATCATACTTCCCAAGCGAATGGTTCAACATCTTGTCTCCTGAGCTAGACAAGCGAAACACAGAGAAACAAGTAAAAGTGCAAGGAAAATACAGATCTGGTCTTAAGCGACTCAAAAGCAGTCGGTTTTTCAACCTCCTGCTCTGATTCCACTTGTTGGTCCTTAAATATCAGAGTCGTCGTGTTTAGATAGAAACACGA
>JAPKLW010008048.1:0-13971 GCA_026898455.1 Plectranthus barbatus | reverse complement strand
AATGCTAAAGCCTTAGCATTCTGCTAGCGCATGTCTTCTAGCAACCGCTGTCCTTCGATATCTGCTAGGAAATCCTCTAGCAAACTAATCTATTACAACTCAATTTATAATCTATACAGGACTTTACAAGATATGCTAGACTATCTAGAATTCAGCAAACGATCGACCATATACTAAGGTTTGATCCAACAAAACCTTTTTACAAATAAATCCTAAGGGAGATTTTATGAATAATTTCCCAACAATTTCCCCCTTTTTGGTGCGATCAAAGCTTACTATCATTTGCTGAAGCTAAGAGGAAGAATGTCTGTGTTCACAAAATACTAAGCTATCCTAGCAATCTAACACAGAGTTTATCCACCTTAGTTCAAGCAACAAAAAAATGAAATTCCCCCTCAACAGATGCTGGGAAATATTTCTCGATTAAACGCATAAGTAAATGCTGCAAAGGTAATATGCTAGAAATTCTAGCACCCAAAAAAAATATTAGCAGACATTTACTTTCTTAATCCATAAATTTTAAA
Source organism: Plectranthus barbatus (assembly GCA_026898455.1). NCBI lineage: Eukaryota > Viridiplantae > Streptophyta > Magnoliopsida > Lamiales > Lamiaceae > Plectranthus > Plectranthus barbatus. The sequence continues at coordinate 13,447 of JAPKLW010008048.1, read as the reverse complement.
TATGTTGAATACACGGATAGTGTATTTCAACCAGTGCACACAGTGAAAATCAGAGATTGACAATGAGAGGTTGTCTCTGTCTGATCAATTTTCATTCATATGATATATCAATTACAAGTACAATGAAAAATGATTAGACGGAGACAAAGTAGGAAAAAAAATATAACAGAGAGGTAGGGAGGAAATCAGGAGTCTGGAGCAGGTTTCTTCATCTTGTCAAATTCATCGAATTTGCTTGAGGCTAGCTCCACGAATTTGTCCAAAAGTTCCTTAGCAGATGCACGTTCAGCAGCCTCTGTTTCCAGATCCTTGGCCAACCTCTCATTCTCTTCTTCGAGCATCTTGATTTTCACTTCTGTTTCCTTCTGTTTCAGCTCAGCTTCTTTCCGTTTTATTTCTTCAAGAATTCTTCTCTGTTCTTCTTTTGCAGCGGCTCTAGCTTCCTTTACTTTCTTCCTCTCAGTAGCCTCAACAATCCTCCTGGCTTCCAGGATTGCATCCAAAAATCTGGAGGAAAAGGAATTCACCTTGTTGTCCACTTGCAGCTTATGCTCTGCTACGTCTGTCTTTACTTCTTGTACAGAGTCCTTGACAGAGGAAACTTCGGACTCGACTGAGTTCACCCTGGCCGTTATGGTATCAACATTGGACTGGACTACCACAATTTCCCTCCTTATGTCTGTGGCTTCAATCACCATTCTCTCAGATAGAGTGGACACAACACTTTGAACGGCAAATTGAACTACAGAGTCTAGATAGGTTGGAAGATGGAGCGTGCTAACCGGAGTAGCAAAGAAGGATGAAATAGTGGGGACAATGACGGTTTGACTTTTAGCAGTGGATGTGGAGATTTCCTCCATGACTACTTCTGTACTTCTTGTGTCAGCAGTATTTCTTCGATCAGTCGTTGCTAGCAGATATACTTCCTCCTCAATTCCTTTCAGAAACTCAGCTTCAGCAGCAGCGTTTTCAGCTTCCTCGAGTTTCTTTGCTTCTGCTAGAGAGAGTGCTAACAAGTGGGCTTGCAATTCATCCTCACTGTTCCGATATGCGACAATCTCAAACCTTTGAGTTTTGCGTTCTTCTTCCTCTCGAATCGCAGCCAACTGAGCTTGAAGCTTTGATTCTTCGACCTTCACAAGTTTTGCTTGGCGTTTCTTGTATTCCGCAGCAGCTATGGCTTGACGCCTTGAGAATTGTATGTGCCCATCAGATAATCCATCGGGGGCAAATGTTGACATTGGCAAGGAGCGAGGAGAAGACGCTCGTCGGTGAGCTTTGATTGTCTGGAGTCTGTCAATGATAGCCTTGTCAGAATATTGCTTGGTGCAAGGAGATTGATCCATCCATTCGTTTGCCCATAATTCCTCATGCCTCCAGAATTTCAACCCTTTCCAAGCCATCATTATTTCTATGTCCTCCATACCAAGTTCTCGAGAAATGTAATCATACGTCTTCCATCGTCTGAACTCTTCTCCCAATATTTTTCCCTCAAGGATATCTTCCTCCAATACGTCGCCAAAGATTTCTCTGACATCCTTGTCAAATATCACACTCATGAATTTTTCAATTTCTTGCCCCAATAATTCAAATGCAGGATTTGCCTTACTCCTCAAGAATGACCATCGAAGCGGATCCCCGCCTTCTGAGGAGATTATCCTTAGAGATTTTGCATCATATACGCCTGTGGACTCTTCATCAAGATCGATATCAGGATGTATTTCTGTGTGAGGACCTTCATCAGGAATTACTTCCTCACATCTAGCAGACGATTCCTCGATAGCAGTCTGTGGAGATCGTATTTCTCGCTCATCAATCTGTGATTGGCAAGCTTCATGCTCAGCAGATGAATCACTCTCCATGTGTTCAATCTGCTCAGCAGATTCTTTTCTAGCACCACTACCCCCTTCGTCAATTCCAGAAGGTCCAGCATCTGGATTCCCTGGAAGTCGGCGGGATGATCTACGAACGAGATGTTCTTCATCAGAACTGCTTTCTAAGTCCACAATCGACTTTACCTCAGTGAATCTGCCTTCATGATTTGCTTTATCAAGTTCTTCATCTGTCATAGCATCTTGTGTAGATGAGATGACCCCTTCACTGTCAACTGGGGGAATTGAGACGGTGATCCTTTCGTCTTTGATAGCTTTCCCTTTCTTGGCAGCATTTCCTTCTATGAGTGCCCCTTCAAGTAGTTGAGCAGCCTTCTTTGCTCGGTGTTCTTCAGCAGCTGTCTTGATACGTTCGAAGTTTCTGTCTCGTCCTTCGAATGTCATTTCAGCAAGGAACTTCTGATATTCTTTCTTCTCAAGCTCTTTCAATTGAGCTTCGCGCTGTCTCTTAGTTTTTCTTACTCTCTGAGCGCGCTCTTCTAGGCTTTTGGATGACCTAGGAATGTAATCTGGATCGATTTCAGTAGCTTCCTCTGCTGTGTCTTCAGTAGACGTCTTTCCTGCTGCGACGTCAGCAACTTCCTTTGTAGTGGCTTCAGCAGCCGTCTTCTCTGCTTCTGCTTTATCCAACTCTTCATGTTCTGTAGTGAGAATAAGCTTTCTCCTGGTCTTCTTCTTCGCTTTCTGTGCAGGAGAGGTGATTTTGGTTCTCTTCTTCGTTGGAATTTCCAAAGCCATAGTCCCAAGAGTAAGTGGAGGCTGTTCGGCTTCCTTTGCAGTCATAATATCATTGATTTGATCTGCTGCTAGGTTGCCTAACTTCTCAATCTCCTCGAGATTCTTGAAGCAGTGCTCTGTCTCAGCATTCGTCTGAAGTAGAGCGATTTCTTCCGCAGACATGGGAATGGCAGGGTGCAGTTGCTGGACAGCAGTGGTAGCTGCATCTGGTTCTTCTGGGGATGGGGATTTATCTTTATCCACATTCGATTTCCCTGTCAGCTTGCGAGAATTTCTGAAATTTCCTGGTTTAGGCTCCTTCCTCGTTGCTGGAATGTAGTCTGTGGGAAGAAGTTCTACTCCACGATCTACTCTTCTGTTGGTGAACAATACCTCTAAATATTTGCTGATCTTTAAACCAAAATTCATGTTCGAGGAGAACGTTCCGTCTACTGCCATGTGGTCATTCTTCCGAGCATGTTCAGCCCAGCGCTCAAAGAAGAATTCTGCCCAATTTCCTCTGACATTGTCGGTTAGGGCCATCATCACAGCATATTTCTTAGCAGAGAGTTCGGAGTAGGAACCAGCATCACATTGAAGCATCTTGATTACTATCTCCGCAAGGAGCTTGTATTCATCAGACAAAGTATTGATCGGTGTAGCAACCTTGAAAGTAATCACCTGCCCTTTCTTATCCTTCAAATCTCCTGGCTTTTTCCACAAGTTCCAACGTCTCTCCATATCAGCAAGATCATTGATCTTGTATTGAGATATCTTGGTCCCATAATTTTGAAGCCCAAACATTCTTTAAAGTAAATCCGCGCTAACTTCCACAATATTACCATATATGCTAGTTTTGAAGGATTTCTGATCAGCGTTCATAACTGCCCTAGCATAAAATTCTGAAACCATATGTGGGTGAAAGCCATCAGGCTCTGCAGAAAGATACTTTACCAATAATTCAGAGTCGAGCAGGTCTAAAATCCACTTCGGAATGTGTTTGGCGGCGAGAGGCATATATAGGATTCTGTCCTTCATGATTTGCGCCAGACGCCTTTGCTCCCTTGTATGGCCTGATAACTCCTTTTTCCGGGCCAAAAACACCAATTTGCTGTAAGGGACTGACTCATCGATGTCTTCCTTCTTCATTATCCCGGTGAAGCCGGGTGCATGTCGAACATGCAGCGGCGAATCTGTCGGGGGTGGATAGATGAAAGTGGGTTGTTGGAATGGAGAAGAAGAGATGGGATTTTCTGGGTTTTCTGTGGGATTGGGTTCTTGATTTTGGGTATTTGGAGAGTTAGGGTTGGTTGCCATGGTTGGGGATTTTGAGAGAGTTAGGATTTTTCAGAGGGGTTTTGAGAAGAGGAGATAGGAAAATTTTCGGAGTGATAGGGATTTGAAATCCGTCTAGTGTATAGATAGAAGATTTCGGAACAAGAGAAAAAATCAACGGGTGGGATTGTTCTCTTTTCAATCTCAATCAACGGCTGGGGTAAGTAGTCAAATCGTGCGAGTACCCACGTTCTTCAGAACTTGAGTTCTGGCAACGTGGCACGATGTGATTTGTTATCGTTGCCTGCGCGCATTAAATGCGCTGCTTTAGAGATTTGAAAATCTCCCGCGTCTGAGTCATAAGGATCAGCATCCGGAACCCTTAGCAATGTGGTGGCAATCTTCTCAAAGATAGCTTCTGACGTCGAGTAATGGTTAACACTCCTCCAGAAATCCAGCGTAATGCTAACACAAATCCATAAATCTCCTAAATATGGAATATAAAATTCATCACTTTCCATTACTGATTCATCTCTGAACATAATTATCATTGATAAGACTCTTTCTTTATGAAATTACTATTTTCTCAGAAAGACTGATCGTATTCCGAGGTAAACAGTATACCAAAATAGGTCTATAAATAGCAGGTCTCTACATTCTTCTTCATACACTCTCTATCTTTCTTGAATTCCCTTCTTATTCTCTCAAGATCCAGAAAACGTAAAAGAGACTTACTTCCTCCAAGAGAAATGGCACGTTCTTATGAACTCTTCGTACCAAGATGCAGAATCTTGTGTGATTCGGGTCTGTATGCAGAATATGAGGCTGACTATCAAGTGGCGGAGACTACTATGACGCATCTTCATGCCAGTGGTCTGGGCAAGTTCGTGTGCCTTACTCCGCATACTTTCCAGAGGGAGCAACTCCGACATTTCATATGGTCAAGTGCTGCCAATCAAAGCTCCATTTTCTGCATCTTTAAGAATGAGCTAGTAAGGTGGACGACAGATACCTTTGCTAGAGACTTCGGCCTTCCACGGGGTCCGATATCTGTCATGGATTATAGCAGAGATGAGATAGCTCCAGAGTGGTCCTCGTGGATGAAATGGAGAAACTCTCCTGAACTCGAATTTTCTCCAACCCCTTCAGCATACGGTTTGCAGACGCCGTATAGGGTCCTCTTCCAGATAGTCTGCGGTATGGTCGTACGTGAAGATCCTGACGACATGACTCTTTCTCGCGAGACATGGAGGGCCATGATGGCTATAGATGACAGGGCGAAGGTGGACTGGGCGGCCTTTGTCTTTCAGAAGGTGCAGCGATGTGCCCAGAATTTTCCAAAACTGCCTCTTCCATATGGGATGCCATTAAGTTGGCTGTTAGAGCAAAAATTCCCAGACCTTGCTCTAGGTCCTTCAAACCTTAGGGAAGTAGATTTTTACCCTTTCATGCCATTACCACCTTTGCTGTAATCACCCTTTGCTGTAATCCACCTTTTTGTAAAAAAATAATGCATATAATAAAGTGGTAGAAATTTTATTTCCCATGCTCATATTCAAACTTTTGTGATCTTGATAAACCACATAATTTCAACCACGTGCGTGTGCATCGATAATAGTTGAAAAAATCTAGCATGATTCAACTCCGTTAATTTGCTGAGTTAATTTTGCTAGCTTCCTAGCAGATGAGTTAACTTAGCATACCCAGTCAATCTGCTGACTGCTCAGCAGCAGCCAACCGCTCAAAAGTCTAGCAGACTTGCTAGGCTTCGAAATCTGACGGTTGGAGATCTGTTGTCAGATGAGATAATAAATCGACGGTCTTGAGTGTACGTGACCTGCCGAGTATCTTCCTTTCTCCGAGAAGCACTCGAGTAATATAACGTGGCACACTCTAACTTGATACAACCGTCTGTACGCATTAAAAGTGTTTAATCTGGTCTAATCAGACTGAGACTGATTTTCAATGATATCTTCTCCCCTCCTAATATTATCTCCCCTCCTTGAATATGAGGTGGAAAAAAAATAAAGATTTGACTCAGCATATTCGATCCAGCAAATGCTTTCCTCTCCCGAATATATTACCTTCCTGCAGAATGCATCGGCATATCAAGAGTCGGCTAGATTTTAGGAGATCACAAATGATGATAGTCTCCTCGAGCCAAACGCTGATCTGACTGCCAAGCGTCACTATTAATCTGATTAGATTGCCCATGCCATCACGACATTCTATCTTCTTGTGACGATTCAGATTTCAGAAGATGAATCATCACGTTCCTTTAAAAATTCCCACGAAATCATAATTGCGGAGAGGTTTTCTTGTCTACAAAAGGATCTTCTTGTGGTACTTATTTGGATATCACCACAGTTCTTCTTCCTTTTAGAGCAAGAAAAAAAATTTGAAATCATGAGTTCACCGAGTAGCATCCTCGATATTACTCGAAACCACATCCTTGACGAAGCAGCTCTTCGTCTCTACTATCATGACCGACCCGCCGTGGCCGATATGGTCATGGCTAAGATTGTTGGGACATGGCTCAAACAGTTCGTGACAACTGCTCCCAAGCATTTTCATGAAGATCTCCTTCGGGAGTTTCTAAAAGACTGCGTGGCTGAGAAGGACGCAATATATGGGTCCTTCCGAGGGAGGCTGATACGGTGGTCACGAGAGTCTTTTTCTCGGGACTTTGGACTTCCACGAGATCCAATATCAGTGATGGCATACAAGTCCATGGATCCAGCTCCAGAGTGGACTGCATGGAGGAAATGGCGCCTTTCTCCGTGGTTCAGGTTCACGCCAACTCCTGCGGCAACAGGTCTCAAATGCTCATATCGTGAGTTGTTTCACATTGCCAACAACATGTTGCTGGGTGAGGATCCCAATGACTTCTGCCTTACGAAAGAGGTCTGGCAGGTTATGCTGGCTTTGGACGCGGAGCTTGCCGAGGCTGATTGGGCAGGCCTCGTGTTCAAAGATGTCCGTGATTGCGTCCGTTTTTATCCAGCTGTTCCTCTGCTTCATGGCATGCAGCTGAGCTGGTTGATGGAGCAGACCTTCCCTGAGCTAGCCGAGGAACCATCTCGCCTTCGTGACTCCGACTTTTATCCGTCTATTGAGTAGATTAGTATTTTCTTTTGTTGTCGTTTTGAATGTTGTAAGCATCGTTGTCAAATATTAATGAACAACAGTCATCATTTCTCGTTGAACTTTATATGATATACGTTTGAGCTTGAATTTGCCATATCCACAAGGTGAGACTGCACAGTATACCTTCATAATGATGTGCTAGCAATAAGTGATAGTCATTACATATCAATTGCTACTGCGTATTTTATCTGCTGAGTATGTGGAGACATCTGCTCAGCAGCCTCTTCTTGAAGTAATAATAATAATAAGTGCCATACTCTAGCACATAATTTCATTAACAATTTGAAATCAGCATCCAGATAATATGTTTAGCATCTTCAAGAAAACCAAGAAGTCCAGAAAGAATGAAGGTGGCATTTCATTCATCCAAGGTCTCTTCCAACTCCATGAGACCCAACTTGATGCATAATTCCTTGAATCTGGATTCGGCTAACGGTTTCGTAAATATGTCTGCTATCTGATCTTCAGTGCATATGTACCGGACATCGATATCCTTCTTCTCCTGATGATCACGAATGAAGTGATGTCAGATATCAATGTGCTTGGTCCTGGAATGATGGACCGGATTCTTGGTAATGCACATAGTACTATTGTTATCGCAATAGATTGGCACACATTCAGGAGAAATCCCATAATCTTGTAATTGTTGCCTTATCCATAGAATTTGCGAACAACAGCTAGCAGCGGCTACATACTCTGCTTCAGTAGTGGATGTAGCGACAGAGTGCTGCTTTTTGCTGAACCAGCTAATTAGCTTGTGTCCCAAAAATTGACAAGTACCGCTCGTGCTTTTCCTGTCAATTTTACATCCTCCGAAATCTGAGTCCGAATATCCACTTAGAGCAAGACTGTCTGCTCTAGGATACCAGGTTCCTAGACCCTTTGTGCACTTCAAATATCGCACAATGCGTTTAGCAGTATCCAAGTGGATCTTCTTTGGATTTGCTTGGTATCTAGCACATAATCCAACGACGAAGGATATATCTGGTCTGCTAGCGGTGAGATATAGCAGTGAACCAATAATGCCTCTGTAGAGAGTTGGATTCACAGCATCTCCTTCCTTCTCGAGCGCAGCAATACACGTCATGCTTATTGGGATCCTTAGACTCTTCGTCTTTTCAGGATAGTATTTCGCAATCAAATCGCGAGTATACTTCTTCTGATGGATGAAAATTCCTTTGCTGGATTGTTGAACTTGCAACCCAAGAAAATAAGACATCTTTCCCATCATACTCATCTGGAAATTGCTGGTCATGAGCTCTGAAAATTTATCACATAATCCTTGATTCTTTGAGCCAAAAATGATATCATCGACGTATATTTGTACCAACAAAATACTTCCTTCATCTTCAATGCGAAAGAGAGTCTGATCAATCCTCCCTTTCTGAAAACCATTTTTCAGCAGGAACTTGGATAGTGTTCCATACCAAGCCCTCGGCGCTTGCTTCAATCCATATAGAGCTTTCTTGAGCCTGTACACTTGATTACCATGCTCAAAGCCTGGTGGTTGCTCAACGTAAACTTCTTCCTTGAGCTCACCATTCAGAAAGGCACTTTTTACATCCATTTGCATCACATCAAACTCATGATAAGCAGCATATGCGAGAAATAAGCGAATTGCTTCAAGTCTGGCTACTGGAGCAAATGTCTCGTCATAGTCTATTCCTTCGCATTGCCTATAGCCTTTAGCTACGAGACGTGCCTTATTTCTGACGACTAGGACTGACTCATCCTTCTTGTTTTTGAACACCCATTTAGTGCCTATAACACTTTGATGTTCTGGTCTGTCTACCAGTTCCCACACATTGTTTCGTGTGAATTCAGCAAGCTCTTCATGCATAGTGTTCACCCAATCCGGATCTAGCAGTGCTTCTTCGATCTTTTTGGGTTCTTCGCTGGAGATATAACAAGCCAGCATAGCGTTCCCTTGTCTTATCATCATAGGTTCATTGACATCTCCTATGACATCTTCAAGAGGATGGGCACGCAACCATGTTGGTCTGATTGGTCTAGCCACATTTTCTTCCCCTGCGTGACCATCGTCTTGTACATTGTTCGCCATAGCACCCTCTTGGTGCTCAGCATCTGGATTGACTTCAACCTGAATATCTGCTGCAGGATTTCCTGGTACGGGATCCTCTTCAGCAACTGGAATCTCAGCAGCGCCTCTGCCAAGATCTTCATGAGTAGCCATGCCTTCCCCTAAAGGAATATCTCTTGCTGTCTCCTCTTCTTCATCATTAAGCATCTCTAGAATGTTTGATTCAACAAGGATGTTGGTAGATGTGGCCTCAGCATGATTACTTGCATCACCGGCCTGGTCAGCAGTTTGGTCCCCTGCTGAGTGCGTCTGGTTCGGATTGCAATCATTCATAGACTTAGTCGGATCAATACGCATATTCTCGAAAGAATTTAAAAATGTTTGATCATTGACATCATCAGTCTCATGATTGCTATCCTCTTTTCTTTTGTTTTCTCTGCGCACTAAAGTAGACTCATCAAAAATAACATTGCATGTTATTTCCACAATACCGGTAGTCTTATTCAATACTCTATAACCTTTATGAGTGGGGTGTCCATAACCAAGAAATACACCCTCATCTGACTTAGGTGAGAAAGTATTGAGTTTAGATTTTCCGTTATTGTGAATATAACATGTGGAACCGAATGCACGGAGATGAGTTATAGAGGGCTTACGACCGTTGTACACTTCGTAGGGAGTTTGGTTGAATCTGCCATTGATAGCACTCCTATTTTGTGTATAACATGCCGTCATGACTGCTTCCCCCCAGTACTTAGCAGGTAGTATGAAATCAGCTAACATCGAACGAACGGCTTCTTTCAGCGTCCGATTACTTCTTTCTACTAATCCATTCTGCTGAGGAGTTCTAGCTGTGGATCTTTCGTGTGATAACAGAACTCTGTTCCATTGTCAGAGCGAATTCTCTTTACAGTAACTTCTTTATTATTCTGCTCCTTGAGAATTAGTTCCGGTAGGATAAGTTTCACCTCATCCTTGGTCTTTAATAGTCGAACCCATGTATACCTGGAAAAATCATCAACCACCACAAGTGTATATAGATGTTTACTTACAGTGGGTGCAGTGACGGGACCGAAGAGATCCATATGAAGTAATTCTAGAATCCTTTGTGATGTTTCTTTCTCAGGATTTGTCTTAAAAGAAGATTTGGTCTGCTTCCCCTGTTGGCATGCTTTGCATATACCTTCTTTACGAAATGTCTCATTGGGCAGACCTACAACAAGCTTATTTTTGGCAAGGTAATTAATAGTTTTGAAGTTTAAATGATTGAACCTCTTGTGCCATAGCCATGTTGTCTCCTCTTTGTTCAGGGTCAGGAAGCAAGAGTGTTGCTGACCACTTTTCCAGTCAACAACATATAGGCCACCCTTTCGGATGCTTCGTAGTTTTACTTCCCCTGTAACATTGTTAGCAATAGTACAACCTGTATTGACAAATGAGACAGTATACCCATTTTCGCAGAGTTGGCTAATACTTAGCAGATTGTGTTTAAGGTTGGAGACGAGAGCTACATTAACTATCCTCAGTCCATTGCTCTCTATGCATCCCCTTCCCACAACTTTGCCTTCACTGTTATCGCCAAACTTGACTCTTGATCCATATAGAAATTTTTGCAAGTCTGAGAACAACTCCTCACTTCCTGTCATGTGTGCTGAGCATCCGCTATCAAGGATCCACTCATTTGATATACTTGAAGTAGTATGAGCTTTTGGACCCTGTTCCTGCAACACAAATGATTAAGTTGATTTAGGTACCGGTTCAGCATCGGGTCCTGCAGGATTAGCGATGATCATGGTTCCTTTTGGAACCCACATTTTAGTGACTTTCGGGAATTTCTTCCTCATTCCACTGTGTACCTTTTCTTCACCTTTTGGCTTAACATGTTTGACATGTTTATATTTTGATGCAGTGGTGTGTTTGACCTTCCTTGCCCTTGGAAATACGAATGGATTGGGCTCTGGTCTTACATAGGTGTTCCTCCTATGTGACGTGTTTTCACGATATATCGGCTTTTCAGCATTGTACCGATATTGCGTTCTATAGTGAAAGGTAGGTTTAGCTGTTCTTGCGTTTGGAACATAACGCTCAGCATACCTTGGTTTTGCTGAATACGATCTAGTATATGCTTTTGGATTTCGCTGAGGTCCAGCTGACACATACTTAGCATTCGTTCTATTGTTCCTCTGCTGAGGCTTAGCAGAGTCATGCACATCATTCAACCTTGGATTCCTCTGCTGAGGTCCATGAGTTGTATGTTTAGCAGATTCTGACTTAGGCTTCTGCTGAGGTCTAGCAGACGAATACTTAGTAGTCTCTGCGGGAGACATCTGCTGAGATCCTACAAGCGTATTCTGCGAACGTTCATTCTTTTACTCAGCACTTGGCTTAGCATTAGACGATTCAGCAATGACACTTCCTTTCTCTTTTTCAACATTTATCATTCCAGCAGAAACAAATAGAATTAGTTTCTTCTTAGAAGTAGTTGCTCTATCCGAATATCCAAGGCCTAAACCAGAGCGATCATTGTGATTTCTCTGTTGGCTTACAATGGCATTGAGTACTGCATTGTTGGACGTATAATTGCAAATGCATCTTTCTTGGGGTCGGTTTTTCAAAGTAAGATTCTCCTTTTCAAGATTATAAAATTTGTCAGTAATTCGGAGAAGTTTGCCTTAAGCTTTGAGAAATCCTCACTTTCAGACCTTAGTCTTTCGACTTCCTCGGTCAAATTTGTAATCTTAAGTTTTAGTGACTCGTTTTCCCCAATGATTGCATTTTTAATCTCATACATTTTTGAAAATTCTACACTTAGCTTCGTGTGATAGTCTTCCTCAGAATCTAAGGTGAATTCCTCTGACTCTTCTATAGTTGCAAAACTAGGAATGCTTACTGAAATTACCTCGTTGTCTTTGACTGCTAGAGCCATTTCAGCATCCTGGTTCTCTTCTGCATCAGCAAACTGATTATCCACAATATTTGCCATCAGAACGAGCATGGCCTCCTCATCGTCTTCCTCAGAAGAGAGATAGTATTCCTCATCATTTTCAGGGATATCCTGAGCTTCTGTTCTTGTCAGGAGCGCCCTTTTGACTGCTTTAATAGCACGTCTTTCAAACCTTTCCTTTAAGCGCTCTCTTTCTTCTTTGCTTACTTTCGGACAATCATGCTTCAAGTGGTCAGGAGAGCCACACTCAAAGCAAGTCCTAATCTTTCGCTCTGCTGAGCGAGTGAATGAGGATGACGGCTGGGTTTCCTTGGTTTCCTTCTCGGTCTTAGCCTCCATCAGCAACTTCTGGAGCTTTTTCATTTGCTCTTCCAGCTCGCTGATCTTTAGATCGACCGGCTGGGAACTTGAGGTCGTTGGAACCTCTTTTGTGGGTGTTGCTGGAGTGGACCTTTCTTGATTATGGTAGGGCTTTTTCAACTTAAACTTGTTAAAATCTTTCTTAGCAAAGTATGCTATATCCTCAGAGCCAGTAGCGGATGTAGATGACGCTTGTGCTATGGCTGCTTCATTCCTTTTTGACTGTTGTATTATAAATTCATGAGATTTAAGTTGAGCGAATACCTCAGATGTAGTCATGTTGTTGAGGTCTTTTGCACTCAAACTAGTCATCTTGACAAACCAGTCATCTCTAGGATACAGCTTGGAGATGATCTTGTGATTCATTTCTCCATTATCATACTTCTTTCCGAGATTGCTGAGTTCTCCAATGATCGTGTTGAAGTGCTCCTCCATAGCTTGTATGGATTCTCCTGCAAGCATGGAAAAAGATTTATATTTATCTACAACTACCTGTAGTTTGTTGCGTTTCATTTGATCTGTCTCCTGTGAGGACTTGCACACGTATTCCCACATTTCCTTAGCAGTGTCAAAGTCAAGCGCTTTGTCTTTCATCAGCTTTGGTAGGGAATCCAGGATTAGTTTCTTTGCCACATGCTCTAGTTGAGCTCTCTTTTTATCTTCACTTGTGTATTCCTCAAAAGGTTTTGGGATCTTAGGGGTCTTGGAGCCCTTCGTTCTCCTTCAGCAGCATCTTCAGCAATATCATGTCCTATAAAAGTGTTAGCTTTCATGATTTTGATAGGACCTCTTACCAATACATCCGCCATCTCAGGATGTATACTCTGAAGCTGTATGAGAGCAAGCTTCTTCCATGAAGTAAAGTTCTCCCTATCATACTTCCCAAGCGAATGGTTCAACATCTTGTCTCCTGAGCTAGACAAGCGAAACACAGAGAAACAAGTAAAAGTGCAAGGAAAATACAGATCTGGTCTTAAGCGACTCAAAAGCAGTCGGTTTTTCAACCTCCTGCTCTGATTCCACTTGTTGGTCCTTAAATATCAGAGTCGTCGTGTTTAGATAGAAACACGA
>JAPKLW010008047.1:0-13971 GCA_026898455.1 Plectranthus barbatus | reverse complement strand
TTTTTTTTTTTTTTTGTTAAATCAGAAAAGAATGATCGATTTCAAAATCTTTTACTTGAAGATTTTATATACATGAAATATCTACTATTTAGTTAAATGCATAATTTATTCTTTTCAAAATAAAAAGCGTGTTTTTTCACAATTAAGAAGAATTGAAGTTGGAAATATTTGTAGTATAAAACAAAAAAACGCCATAAAACTAAATGTATTTATATGTGGGGACAACAATATGAGCTTAGATTTAAATGTGAAGTATGATGATTAAATAAAGGAGGGGGATTGGATAATTGAAGTATAATAAATGAGTGATAAGATTCACATGTGAAGGATATATGATATTACATTGATTGTGATTTTCATGCCCCATTGCTCTAAAAATATATCTCTGCTAGAAACTCAAATATGGTCCATCATATTCAATTTTATTCATTTTTATCAAATAATTTTTGTTTTAGATAAAGAACAAGTTCATTGAAAATTTTTAGTAGTAACTCATCAAATTGTTTCCATCTAATATTTCAATTTAAAAAATGACACAGAATTTATTAATCCTTTTTCAAAAAGAAATATTTAATCAAAAAGTGTGGTATCCTCAGCTTAATTCTTAGCCACACGCGCCAGTCGGCTTTCTCAACGGACTCCATGCTCACTTTTTGCTTGGGATCCGTGTGTTTTTTATTTCTCAAATAATTAAATTTCTAACAAAATAAAATTATTAAAATGTGTGGAAAATTGCACTATTGTATATGGGCTATATTGTTTTATGTAGTGATGTAGATAAAAGTGGTTATTTTAAAACTTTATGAATTTGCATAATAATAATAGATATAAATTAAAGTTTATTAAAATTGATATTGTGAGTTTTTGTATTTGAGCTTAGTGGATCGGATTTGATTCATTTGAATACAAATTGAGTCTTCTCTTGATACATTAAATTACTAATAAATCAATATGATGAGGATTACAAAATAAATTGTTAAACATGATTTATATATCTACAGTAATCGATAATTTGATGACCGATAATGAATCTTGGGAATTATAATGGGGGTATAATATATAGTTATTTAGTAGAATATAAAATTTATTACAAAGATATCTTGGAGTTTAAAGTGGCAAATTCAGCCAAATTGAAGAATCTTTGTGCCAACAATAAGGCCTCTTTCAATCCATATTCCATGGTGTGTAATTATTCCAAGAAGGAAAAAAAGTCACACATTCATGCCTTATATCAATTATTTATTTACTGCTTGTCCAAATTTATAGATCATATATTTCTTATCCTAAATTGATAGACCACTCTAATAAAATTAGTTCAATCTGTTTCAATTTCAAATATCACTAATTTTATATTATATGAACAAAGTAACAAAATAATATTCCCTTCGTCCGTGCAAATAGTCATCTTATTTTTCGATACCGGAATTAAGAGTTATGAGTGTAGAATGAGTTAGTAAGAATAATATTTTATTATTGAGTGTGAAAGAACTGCCATTTTAGAAATATGACAATTCAATTGGGACGCCCGACTTGGTAAGTGTGACAATTCTGCTTGGACGAAGAGAGTAATTAATAGAGGAGGTGGGTCCCTTCGCTCGGGGTGTAGTGGTTAAAGCACCTTTCCTGTGGCTAAGAGGTCACAGGTTCGAGCTCCCAGGGGACATCTGAGTGTGTGAGTGTGTGTGTGAGTTTGAGATTAATGTAGACTTATTCAAAAAAAAAAAAAAAAAAAAATAGAGGAGGTGGACATGGCAAACTTATCATACCGCTGAGATTCAATTCTCCCCCTTCTTTCAAAACTCCTTTAATATGTTTTAAAAAGACTTTTGGACACATTTTCTTTAAATAGTAACAATTAAAAAAAATAAATAACTGGACCTTAAATACAGGAGAACCATATATATAATTGACTATAATTCTTTTTTGGACCAAATAAAATGTTGCTTGGGCCCAAGCTCCCTCACACCACCTTTAGGGTTGGACCTCAGTAAATGAAATTTAATTTATGAACTTTTCATTCTAAAGTTCTTATACAAGTCAAACCAACTTGTAAATTATTCGAAATTGATTTGAAAAAAAATTAAAATTAATTTAATATTAATTGAGTCAAGCTCAAGCTCGAACTACTCGAATAATTGTTGAGCTCAACCTTTATGATATTCGACTCGATAGGCTCAAGGGCCTTGTCAGTATCGAGCTTATATCAACTTCGAGTTTGAGCTAGACTTGCAATCCTTATCAAATTTAATATAATTCTAATTTTTTTTCCTAAATATATTATTTAACTATAAATATTTAATTAATTTTCTATTAAAATTAAAAAATAATTAAAAAGATCGAGATGAGAATAAATTTCAGTCATTGATTGCATAAGATCTGCGGTCATGCTTTAATAATTTCAATTTTCATTTTATCATTTCCGTACTTCAGTATTACATATTTAAGGACATATTTGTCATTTAACCTGTTTTAATTATGGTATCTCCCTCAAATAAATGATTTTCTTTTTGTGTTCTTATTTCACGCGATTTGGATCTGTAATTTCTTTTCTTTTTGATTTTCCATGAGATTTTGATTGTCTTGTTGAATAAGTTTTGATATTTCTCAATATTAATTCGTCTTCGTGATCGTTTTATCCTCATTAATTCATATATATGATTTTGGTAATCGGATCTGATCTGCTGCTGTTACCAATCCCCCTATCAATCCATCTCCTCTCGTTTCACTCCTCCATTAATCATGGGTGTTGGTTCCAAAGGTTAGATTCTAAATTTTCGCGCTTTCTAAGTTCATATTTCTTTTGTTGTTATAGTTTCACGATAAGCTATAGACTGTTTTTGATATATTGTTTTGAGAATTTTTATTTCAAACAGTTTTTAAAGTCTTTCATTTTTACTTTTTTATTATTCATTTGTAATGTTGTGTTATTCATTATTTGGTATTACAGCTTCATTTTTAGAAAATTCAGATTATTCCTTTTTATTGATTTCATTTTTAGTAACATGTTCATTTTATTTGTTATCAGGTTAATTTATACCAGAATGTGCTGATACGATGAAACCTTACAAATTGAGAAATTTAGAGTATTGGATGAATTTCATAAACCATTTGGATGACTCAATTGCTAACTATAACAATTCATCAATGAAAAAGAATATGTTTGAAGATGCAAAAAATAGATAAAGTTGTTAGATTGTTAATTAAACATATGAAAATGTGTGCAAAACCTAAGTGAAGATTAACAAAAGAATCTTACATCATAATGCATAATATAATATCTAAAATGAATATCTCAATAGATTTAATGAATCATACGAGCGATATAATGACCGTTAGATGAAGTATAATATCGAATAACAAATATTGTTTTTTAATTTAATGAAGTAGATTAGAGATAAAATGAAGTATATAGTAGATAAAATGAACACAATTGAAGTTAATTCATTGTTCGTAATGACTATGTTGCCCTTTAATGAAGTAAAATGAGGATAAAATGCCGCATTTTTTTGTTGAAACTCTTATGTAATCTGGATCGTTGATGTTGTCAAATCTATGAACGAGATTTATTCTCATTTCTCATGATAAGGACTATTCTCCCAAATCAACCCCCTATATATATATATACTTTATTGAGTTCGAGTTCAAACTTATCGACTGTAATCTTCCTAGCTACATCGTCAAATTCTCGTCAACTATCTTCTTCTTTTGACGTCACGAACCACCGTCGGGCCGAAAGACTGGGCCAGTTAATTTGTAGGCCGGTTCGCAGCTCCAATAGATCGATCAGCCCAAAAGGGCAAAATCAAGTGGAGCTGAGATTTGTTAAGTTTGAAGATCACAGGCCCATCTGCATAAACATGATGGATTTGGATCCATTTCATATAGATAATTATGAACATCGAATTCCGTAAATCAATTGATAAGCCTTCGCATTTATTCAAAATTGAATTTTATAATACGACTTTGGAATAATTTTGCTCTTCTTTAGCCCAAAAATTATTATATTTCTGCGTTTGATAATGACATTGCACCACATTTTTGTACTTTTGGTCTGCTCCGATAGGACTTAATTTGAATTTTCTCCAAATATATATATATATATATATATATATATATATATATATATATATATAGACTTGTAATCATATATGAACCACCTCCCAGATAAGAGATGAGAACTTCATATCCACCATCCAAATTTTATTTTGGGTGGCTGCGATTAAATGTAGGTTTTGATTTGTTTTATTTATTTAATTTATTTTATTAGGGTATTTCTGGTATTGCATTTTTTTATATTTTAATTAGGAAACTAATCCCTATATTTTCGATATATTAGATACAACCATTTTGCATGGGAATTTTTTTTAAAAATTTTGCAAAGATATTATTTTGTTTATTTCGTTCAGTTTTTTTTTGTTTACATTATTTTTTGCGATATTCTTCTTTCTTTTTCGTCTTCAGTTCAAAACCCTCGTTTAGTTTTTTTTTTGGTGTTTCAAGTTTTTTGCTGTGGTTTATTCACGTCGAACCATGGACAAGTATGAGCAAGGTATGTGTTTTTTTTCCGTCTGTTGTTAACGTTTTTTTTTCTATTTTTGTGTGTATTGTTGTGGATTAATTTTGGTTAATTCATGTGATGGTGTTGTATGTGTGCATGAAAATGTTATGGTTTCTTTGTCTCGTGTATGGTATATGTGTCGTCACTTAATTTCAGTAAGTTGTGTTATTCTCTTTAATTTGTTTGTTTGTAAAGTTGTTTAGTATGTTTCGTTTTTTTTATGAACCTTCTTTTTTTTTGTTAGTTGTGTTATATTATGCATTTTTACTTTGTAAAGATATTGCATTACTTACGCCTGTAATTATGCAGTTTTAGGTATAAATACATGCATATGTTTAGTATTATGTTGGATTTTTTTTTATTGTATGCATGCATGTGTATGTGTGCATGATAATGTTATGGTTTCTTTGTCTCGTGTATGGTATATGTGTCGTCACTTAATTTCATTAAGTTGTGTTATTCTCTTTAATTTGTTTGTTTGTAAAGTTGTTTAGTATGTTTCGTTTTTTTTTTAACCTTCTTTTTTTTTTGTTAGTTGTTTTATATTATGCATTTTTACTTTGTAAAGATATTGCATTACTTACGCTTGTAATTAAGTAGTTTTAGGTAGAAATACATGCATATTTTTAGTATTATGTTGGATTTTTTTTATTGTATGCATGCATGTGTTTTTGTTATTTTTATTTTGTTTGTAATCTGTTTGCATCCATTATTGTTGTTTTATTTTATATTTTTTGTAATTGTCGAGTTTCGTAAGAATGTTTCATTGTGGATTTTATTATTTGTTTTTAAGTTTTGTTTTTTGTTTTTGCATTTTATTTGTGTTTTTTCATATATATTTTTCTTTAGTAATAAGTTGCAGTTATTATGCCTGCAAGGTTGCAGTTTTAATTCAAAATAGTAACATATTTTTCTATTTTTATTATTGTTCTTATTTTTTTTTGCAAATTATTTATCCTTTTTGTTTTAACATTGTAGTTCGGATTACCCCGGTGTGTGATGCATCAGCAAAACCTTATATTGGTCAAGTATTCAGAAGTTTAGAAGATGGGGTTCATTTTTCTAGAGAGTATGCGAAACTTGTTGGTTTTGATACTCGTTTATCTAGCTCGAAGAAGGTGAATGATGTTTTAACGTGGAGGTATGTTGTTTGCAACCGTGAGGGAGATAAATTTGTAGCTGGAGATACTGATATGTTAGGCTTAGAAGTTTCTACTTCTATAGTGAGAAGAAGAATTTCTTCGAGGTGTGGGTGCAATGCTATGGTCGTTTTTAAGTTTGTGGCTTATCAGGGATATGTAGTACATGCATTTGTGGAGGAACATAATCATGATTTGGTTGATCTTTCACATAGAGAGTTTATGAAAGTTAATCGTAACATTGATATTGTCCACCAGAGGTTTATATTAGACTGTGCTGCATCAAATATTGGACCTACTGCTGCACACCGTCTGTTATCGGAAATTATGGGTGGAACTGATTTTGTTGGATGTTCGGTTTTGGAAGCTAGAAATTTTTCTAGAGATATGAAGGCGTTTGTTGATGGTTGTGATGCGCAGATGTTATTGAATGATTTGAAAAAAAGAAAGAATTATGTGACACATTTTCATACAATTACGAAATTGATGCTGAAGATAAGTTGACTAGACTTTTTTGGTGTGATGCAATATCACGTCGCAATTTCCAGTTGTTTGGACATTCTGTTGTATTTGATACCACATATTCTACCAACAAGTAAGTTTTTTTAAATTTTTTTTAGTTAAATATAATGAACAATTAATTATGCATTATTGTAACAAATTTTTTATTTTATTTTATTTTTTTTGTAGATATTGCATGATTTTTGCTCCATTTACTGGCAAAGACAATCATGGAAAGCCTGTTACATTTGCTGCCGGTTTGTTGACGAAGGAGGATGCAGCTTCATTTGCTTGGTTATTTAAGAATTTTGTGGATTATATGGGTTCTTCTCCAAAATTAATTATTACGGATCAGGACTTGGCCATGAAAGTTGCTGTTGAAAGAGTTTTGACGGGTATGCGTCATAGATGGTGTATGTGGCATATAATGCTTAAAGTTGCTGATAAGATTTCTAAGGAGCTTAGGGCAAATGAAAATTTTAAAAAAGAACTTAATGCATGTGTGTGGTCTGAGGTGATTGATTCTGAATTTTTTAATGCAAGTTGGGGAGGTATTATGAGTAGGTATGGTTTGAGTGGTGATTCATGGTTTACATCTATGTTTGAAAATCGCATTTTTTGGGTTCCTGCATATTTCAGGGATTTTCCTCTTAGTGGTTTGCTGAGAACTACTTCGATATCTGAGTGTGAAAACATCTTTTACAAGAAATATATTAGGTGTAGATCAAATTTGCTAGAGTTTTGGATGCAGTTCAACCATGCTTTAGATGCTCAAAGGCATCAAAATGCGAAGTTGAATTATCTGGATAAGTCTTTTTTCCCGTGTTTGAATACTGATTTGGAAATTGAGAAGCATGCTGCAAGAGTGTATTCTGCAAAAAAATTTCGCAAGGTTCAAGATCAGATTAAAGATTGTTTAAAAAGAGTGGCTCTTCATGAACGCTTGATTGCTGATGGTAAAGAGACTTATAAGCTTGTTGATGATTTGAAGGAGAATTTTACAGTTGTTTACGATGTAGTAGGGGTGGATTATGTATGCAGTTGCAAAATGTTTGAGAGGATGGGATTTTTCTGCAGCCATGTGTTCTTTGTTATGAAGAACAAGTTTGTGTCATTTATTCCAGAGAAGTATTTGCTTGAGAGATGGAAGAAGGTCTATTTGATGAAGAATAAACAAGTATTTGATGCTGAAAGTCTGGACCGTTTTGAAGTTGTTGATCAATGCAAGAGCTTGACAAATAGGATTACATCTACTTTTTATGGATGGTTGCAGCAGTTTGATGGTGATGTTAGTAAGTTGTCGGATTTTATGGCTGCGATTGATCTTGCTGGGAAGAATGTGTCAGGCATGGAGAACGCTGGTGCGGTTGGTGATAAGAGACAGATGTTACAGAATTTTTATGGCGCTGAAATACCTGATAAAATTGATGTTCACCCACCTGATATTGTGAAGACGAAAGGAAGTGGTACTCACATTATGTCAAATAAAGAGAAGGCAATTCGTTCGACAAAGATGCATCTTCGGCTTTGAAGAAAATGTAAAAAAATGGCTACTCATGATTCGCGTAATTGTGACAAGTTTAAGGATGCTGGGAGTAGTGTTTAATTTTTTTTTTGTGTTACGTAATTGTGACAAGTTTAAACCTTTTTTATGTATTTTTTTAGTGTTTTTTTTACTTATATTTCAGAAGTTTAAGTTCAATTCATTTAATCAATAGCATTTTACTTTGATCTAATATATTACTGATTTGCTTCGTTTGTAATTGTGGTGGTGTTTTTTTTAGTTTTGATGTATTACTTGTAAATATTTTATGCTTACACCATTTACATTTAACTTGTTTGTAAATTTTTGCAGTTTTTTCGCCTGTAATACTGTAGTTAAAGTTGGAATATTTTGCAGTTAAAATATATTTGTTTTAAGAATCAGTGCATAATCTTTTGTGTATGCATTTTTTGCAGTTTATCTGCCTGCAATGTTGCAGTTTTATTAATTTATTATTACAGTAAACGAACTTCGATTTTATTTTCCTAGATCTAAACTGTTTACACACCTTTTGCAGTTTATTCGCCTGCAATGTTGCAGTTATATCAATTAATTCTTACAGATAGTGAACTTTGGTTTTAATTTACTATTTAAAAATTTTGTACTCACATTTTGCATATTATTCGCCTGCAATATTGCAGTTATACAAATTAATTCTTACAGTTAGTTTTTTTAACCTTTAATATTGTTGTCATTATTTTTTTAAATAATTTTCGTTGTTTTTTTTACATTTGTTTTATATGAGGTGTTTATTTTCTTGTTTTCTTAATAATATTTATTTTATGACATGCAGTTACTACGCATGTGACAGTGCATATATAGTTTAAAATAGTTTCATTTTTAATCGTAAATATATTTGTATATGTTTCTTTAAAACTTGCAGTTAAATCGCCTGTGATAGTGCAGTGATAGTTTAGAATAGTTACAGTATTATTTGTAAATTTCTTCTATATACCTGTATCTACAAATGCATACCAAAATTTAATTCAAAAAACAATTTCTTCAACATAAAACCAAGTATATTCAAAACAAAAACTTTAAGTTCTTAGAAATACGCGAACGATGTCTTCAAAACATGAAACATAAAAGGTTATATAATTAAGCAAAACAATAACATGAAGAGTTTTATGCTAATAACTGAAATGTCTAGCGGTAGCTTTCCAAGTACTTCACCATGTCAAGATTTTGGTCTTTGCAATGTTCTTTGAAGAATTCCTTGGCAATGGTGATGTATTTCTGACCCTGTTCGTTGTTCTTTGATCCGATTATTGAATGGCACATCTCCATTCGTAGAAGTTTTAGCGCATGCTTCGATCTCTGATGCAGCCCAATGTCCCACTTGTCTGCAGATTCTCCCTTGAATGTTTCCATGTGTCGCATGGCAAACACACCACAGTCAACGTGGTTGGTGGATGATCTCCATTTCATTCTCAGTCGATCTATCTTTGCATTGGCCACTACTTCTCCTCGTTCTTGAATATTCATTTCATTTAGAAAGTCAATGAATATTTTAACCTGCATTTGTTTGTAGACTGTTATGTTAGTTTTTTTTTTGTAATTCTATGTGAGTAAAAGTTTTTCGACATACCACTTTGTTCGATGTTTCACCATATTTTGCTGTCAGATCTTTTTTGTCTAGCTGGTTGGAGTTGTCAATCAGGAGTATTTTTCCTTCCACCAGATCGAAACACATGACGTAGTAGTGAGAATTCATGCATACTGGTAGGAAGACCTGTGTTGTTGTTTCTTATTATTTATTTACTATTTCGTTTCAGCTAAGTAAGTGAAATTTTAACAAATAATAAACTTTACCAGGTCGAGTTCTTCCATTTTGACTTTTGGGTTGTTTTTCAGCTCCAAACCCAAACGTGTCAACATTTCTTTTTCTGCTTGCTCGTCGGTCCATGCTTTCGGCTTGTCCACTATGGTGAAACTCTATATTAAATAAAAGTATACAGACTGTTTAGTATCAAGTTTAGTAAGCAACACATTGACTTGTCAAATTTTCTTTTCATATTTAACAATATGTTTGAACTACTACTTATTTATTGTACTACTAGTTAAATAAATATACAGTTAATAAGCATCTATTTCGCAGTCATTTAACATGTAATGTGTACATTTTTAAGTAATTCCGCATAACATAATTATTTAATTATAAACAGATTAACTAAAATATTTAAAGCTTATATTATAATCATAAATACTTATTAAATGTCAGAATGTTCTTACACATGGGTACGTAGTGAAGTAGAATCTGTATGGTGCATCAGCATCTCTTTCTTGCTCCTTTGTATTTAATAATGAGCACCATGTGTCTACGACAGCTGACCTCATAGTTATTGATAGTGCAATTGTTCTCAAATCTTCCAATGTCAGATAAGTCCGTGGGTCTTCGTACACATATACTCCACTGGAAAAAAATCTAGTTAATTTCATAATTAACAATATATTATGTATGTTTTAAAACATATTCTTACTCGCCTGTTGTTTTCTCATACATTATCCAATAGTAAATGGACCGTGAATCACTTAACATCTTCTTGCTTGGTTTTTTCACATTCACAACGTAAGGTGATATCACCTTGCTGGACTTTTTCTTTTCCGCAGCCGTCCTTGTTTTAATTGTTTTTTTCACTGCGGTTTTCCCTTTTTTCCCCTGCATATTTCGGCTCGACTATGTAAAATGTGTATTGAGTATAAATAAAATTTAAATTATTTTTTGTTTAATATATTCTGTAAATTTTACCTGAACATTTCCTTTCTTTAAGGAAATACCAGCAGCTTCAAAATTTTCCAAGTCTTCGTCCTCGGTGTTTTCTTCCAAGATGGTGTGTTCTGTGTCCATGTTGTCTATGTCGAATTCTTCACCTCCAGCGTTTTCGTTCAATGTAGGATCCTTATCAAGCTCTGCAAACTGCATTTAAAAATGAATTAAATTACAGTTCATTATTTAGTAAGTTGCAGTATTTTAAAAGAAGATTTTTCTTACCAGTTGCGTAAATCCCAAGCTGAAATTAGGGTATTCCTACATTACTTCCCACGTGTCCATCATTTGTTTTAAGCATTGTTCCCATTGAGGATCATCATCCAAGATTGCTTGTGATGATAGGACTCCTTGATCCTCTTTTGGTTTAGCTTCGAAGGTGCCAGGGATCAGGAATTTTGATGCTTCGAATGCAACTTTGAATCTGGGATTCAACATTGTTGTTTCTGATGCATTGGTCAATTTTTGAAGGTATGTGGCCACTGAAGACGAAGCATGCTTCATGCTTGATATAAGATCTGTTATATATGCATCATCGTTGCCAACTTCAAATTTGTTTCCATGATCCATTCCACTTTCTCCTTTTTCTTCATCTGCCGATACACCCTTCAAAACATCAGCCTCATAATTGTTGAAATTCTCAATCATTTCTGCTGTCACATGTAATCTAGGCTCCATATGGCCTTTTCCAAATTCCTTGCTCTTCCTTGTTTCATCATTTTGCCTTTGACGCAGCAACTTGGCAGTCCATGCATGTACAGTAGGGAACACTCGATTCACTTTTTGTTGCAAGTGTACGACACGATCGACGTAAAACATCTGTGATTGGAAGAAAATGTATTATGTTATTCAAGCGAAGTAAATGTATATAATGTAATGTGTTATGGTTAAAGTATTTCTATTTTATAAAAAAAATATGTATAGTAAATGACATATAAGTTTCGCATACATAGAATATTTTAAATGCAGCACGAACAGAATATTAATTGTTTTCTTAATATGTAAAATAAGATGAAGTAGGAATAGCATGCTGTTGAATCTGTAATAATTATAATCAGGAATGCACATTCGTTGCAGTGTATCAGAGCAATTAAGGAATGTAATTAATTAGTTATTTTGCATTTTTTTCAAAACATGCTTCATAATTAAACAAAGTAAATCAAATGCATATGTAGCATAGATGTTACTTACAATAAGAAAGAGAATTGGTCCAGTGAATTTCCAGCTGTGTTTTCCCTCCATGCTAGGACTGTCCTCATGAGGCAACTCACAACATAGTTGCTCCAGTTGTACTCTTTGATTTTGGTTATGTCCATCAGGTTTGACATGATCTTTGGTTTGATATATCCATCCGGGGAATTCTCTATGAATACTGATTCAACCAATGTCATAAAGCTAACACAAAATAACTCTCCTCCTTCTTTGTCCCCAAGCATTGCCTCCACTACGTCAGTGCTCTTGATCAGGTACTTGGATTTTCCTATCTTCTTTGCTCATTCATCTATCTCCAAATTGTCTGCACTATGTGTCTTTCTCTAAACAGGGTTGCCCCCTTTTGGAAAGCCAAATGCTATCCATACATCATCTTCTATGATGTGTACCCTCTCATTTTCACGTGTAACCAATGAACAACTTTCAGGTTCAAAACTGGAGACACACCAATGTGCCAACTTCATTGGTATCTCTTTCATCATCATTTTCAATAATGATGTGAAACCCATTCTGGCAACTGCTTGTTGTTGAGGAGTGGTCAATTTTTTGATTGCCTCTACAAATTGCCTTGGACTTGATCGGTAGCCTAGCTCTGAGAAAGATTTTTCTAGTTTTTTTAATTCTTCTGATTCTATACTCTTTGCTCTTTTTGCTCTTTTCGGGGTGGGTTGCTCCTGTGTAGCGATTCTTTTCCGTCCCATTCTTGCATTATTATAAAATATAACAAACAATTAAATCAAATATTAAGTGAATTAAACAATTCTGTGATTTGAAAAGTAAATAATGTTGCAGCATAAGTTTATCATTGGTGATAGTAGAATAGCATTATTGGTGCATACATTCTGCAGTTTTATTATATAAAAACTGCAGTTTATATCAATAAAACTTGCATAAAATCCTGTCATGTATGTGAATGCAATATTTCGATGTAGTGATTCCACATAGTG
The DNA here is from genome assembly GCA_026898455.1 of Plectranthus barbatus. Taxonomy (NCBI): domain Eukaryota; kingdom Viridiplantae; phylum Streptophyta; class Magnoliopsida; order Lamiales; family Lamiaceae; genus Plectranthus; species Plectranthus barbatus. The sequence continues at coordinate 1,304 of JAPKLW010008047.1, read as the reverse complement.
ATCAAATTAAGTACATATGTTGCCCCAAATTGTCACAGTAAAAAGCCCTACATTTTACACTACATAATTCTGCAACTTTAGTTTTTAAAAAATGCAGTTCATTTCAATAAAAGTTGCATAAATTCTTTCTTGTATTACATTGTAATAGTTCGATTATTTACTCCACATATTGAACAAAATTAGTACATATGTTGCCCCAAATTGTCTCAGTATAAAGCCCTTAATTTTACACTATAATACCTAATAATGCAAATAATTAAGTTGCATTCGTATTCAGGATTGGTGCATACATTTCTGCAGTTTTAGTATGTAAAAAAAACAGTTGATATCAATATAACTTGCATAAAATCCTGTCATGTATGTCATTGTAATAGTTCGAGTATTGATTCCACATAGTGATCAAATTAAGTACATATGTTGCACCAAATTGTAACAGTAAGAGGTCCTACATTTTACACTACAATACCTATTAATTCAAATAATTAAGATGCGTTTGACTTCAGGATGATTTTTTACTATGATGGCATACATTTCTGCAGATTTAGTTTTTAAAAACTGCAATTGATTCAATTAAAAATTGCATAAATTCCTTCATATATTACATTGTCATTATTGTTAAAGAAATTAATAATTATACAGAAGTTTTAGTTTATAAAAATTGCATTTGATTTCAATAACACTAGCATATTATTTTGTCATGTATTACATTTTAATACTTCAGCTACTTACTGCACAGATTGTTTAAATGAAGTACATATGTTGCCCCAAATAATCACAACAAAAAGCCCTAAATTTTACACTTTTGTCATGTATTACATTATAATACTTCAGCTACTGAATGCACAGTTTGTTTAAATTAAGTACAGATGTTGCCCAAAATTATCACAACAAAAAGCCCTAAATTTTACACTACAATACCTAATAATGCAATTAAAATAAAAAATTGAATAATTGAGAGTTCAAATTCGTTTTGCCCATACCTGAATTGTCGATGTTGTTAGATGTCGACTTCAATTTTCCGGCGGTTGCGCGGTCGTCGTGTACGATTAGCCTCCCAAAAAAAACCCAAATTAAATTACAAATAATAAACAAAATGGCAGTCTTGAGTGATTCTTACTAGAGTGATGTCGGTTTCTATTTTGCGACAGTTGCGCGGTCGTCATGTTCGATTAGCCTCCAAAAAAAAAAACCAAACTAAATTCGACTTCGAGAAATATTTCAGAATCGCAAGACTGGAAAACATGATGAAATATGTATATAAACTTGGTATGAATGTTTTCCGGTTGTGATTCTAACCTTAGTCG
>JAPKLW010008046.1:2788-13972 GCA_026898455.1 Plectranthus barbatus | reverse complement strand
TATGCTATGAAATAATATTTAATTTATATTAGTTTAATTTGATTTATATTAAAGAGAAATAATTTAAAATAAACATATTAATAATTCATGACATGTTAAATGATTCGAATCACACTTAGAAATAATTAGATTCATTACACATCAAATCTTCTTATCACACATAAAAATAACTAGATTCATTACACATCAAATCTTCTCATCACACATAGAAATAACTAGATTCATTACACACCAAATCTTCTTATCAGACATAGAAATAACTAGATTCCTTACACATCAAATCTTCTTAACACACATAGAAATAACACTCTACTGGCTATCATTATTTCCATCGACATTAACTTCGTCATTGTTTTTATCATGCTCTCCATCAGCATTATATATACGATCGAGTGGAACTCTATCCGATCGTGGATGAGATAGTGGACAGTCATAGGCTATATGATCACGACCGTGGCATCGGGTGCAGTGTTTTTCACCTCTGGCCGATCGTTGTTGATAATCCATGGACATTCGGAAGCGCTCCATTCGACGTCTACCTCTTCCTTCGTGCTGAGATATTCGTTGGTAATTCGGCACAAGTTTCCATCCGATATCCACCATACTTACGTTGTTGTCAACCGGATAAAAGCTTCCTACAAATTGTTGAGACCATGATTGACATGTAAAGCATTGATGGACCAATCCTGCGGGATTCTCCTGCCTTTGTAAACAAACAGCTACTGCGTGAGAGCAAGGAAACCGCTTTGCTTGCCATACACCGCAGGAACATTTCAAGTCACGATAAAAGACAGTGAAACACTTTGAAGCAGAAGTTGTGATGCTATACACTAAGTGTTCTTCGCTGTACACCTTAGCTATATGGCCGCAGGCCTCCGATCTCACCTGCATAAAATTGTCATAGTGAAATGGAGGAAGAAATGTACCACAACGATTGATCTCATTACGGGCAGCCTCAAATATGGATGTAGACTTTTGAAGAGTGGATGCTACAATGGCCCTGATTGGCAAGAATCTGCAATTTTTTAGAGTGTTGTTGTGGCTTTCAGAAGTATTAGTCGTCGTAATGCCCCAACGATGACCTCCATCTTTGTAAAGAGTCCATTTTGACTCTTGCAATTTTCGAAGCCATTCACATGCATTTGGATTCAAGGTCTGCATGTTAATCCAAGCTCTGTTGTACTCATCTTCCGTCAAGGCATTAGCAATCATGGCACATGCTTTCTCTCATTAAATCAAACAAGAGTGTTGCTGGATGTTTGGTTCTTTTACAGGTATAATTGTTATACATTTCAATTAGATTCATTTTGCAATTATTTATTTTAACTCACATTAATTATTGGTATTTTCATTTTCAGATTTGGGCATGGCAGAGGATTACTTGTGTTCGGCCATTTATTCGGCCTTCTGTAAATGCTCTACATCCGGATTCTCCATTAGGAGCTAGGTAGTTTTTTTAATTTTTTAATCATATATTCAACCATTTTATTTAATAGATTTATATTTATATATCAATTATGAAATATTGCAGGTGGTCATCTCCTAAGAATAGAACACAAATCACAAGTCACAACCTCCAAGCTTATCGTGCCCAGTTGGCATTGCTACAGGAAGACGAGGTAATAAATTATAATTGCATCAATTTAATAAACTTTTTAATTTTATTTATTAATTGTATTTTTATAAAATGCAGTTCATTTTCACGCCTTATGAAGAAACTTTTGTCGAGGCTATTAATACACCCTGGACTTCGACTACCTTCCTTATTTTTTTTGAAGTTTGTGAAGGGCACTATCCAGAGCGAGTTATGCGCCAATTTGGTCGCATACAGAAAATTCCTTTATCGAGGTCGCTCTTGAGTGAAGAGCTTTTGTGCAAGCTCCATAAACAAAGCAGGGCTGGGGGATCCACTGATTGGAGCGTGAAACACAGACGATTTATCAGACGTTGGGAAGATAGGCACGATCGTGTAAATCTTGAAGATAACGTGATAGAGGATGGAAGACCCACAGTAGAAGATGGCTACTTTCATTGGTTCTTGCAGAGGACCGTAAAGTTTGTAGTCAATCCGAGTCACAGTCGTAATCAGATTGCTCCAGAAGGGTATATGGGACACACCGAGCAACTACGTTTGATGGTAAGTCATTTTTCATGTTCTTATATTTTAAAGCATAAAACTTAAATTTATTTTAACTTATATTATTTAATATACTTAATTGTAGATGGATCTTCTCATCGATATTTCTCTTGAGTGTCGTGAGCGAGCTGATCAGTACATTGATAATTTAGATCACGGCCCATTCTATAGACGTTTGGCGGATCGCCTTCCTCAGGTGATTAGGATTGCGAAACTCAGACCACCAGCATTGCAGCCGACACAGTCTATAGTTAGTGGTGATTCAAGTATGAGACGTGCGCCACGAAAGGCACAACAGAGAGGGCGTCGTGGAGGGGCTAGACCTGGAGGGGGGAGAAAACGGCGACGTGTCCATGTCGAGGTTGATGATCGGCAGCCTCCTCCACATGACGATGATCAGCAGCCTCCTCCACATGATGATGATGAGCAGAATCCTCCGCAGTTCGATGACGAGCAGCCTCCTTCACAGTTCGATGATGAGCAGTCACCTTCACAGTCCGATGATGAGCATCTACATCATTCACCTTCATCCCATCAGTCTCATATGCACGATGCTCAGTCTCCCTCCGACTTCATTACCCCTGACCAGACTACGAGATCATATATCATTGATCCTACTATGATGACAGGTATTAATTGCTTTAATTTATATTTAAATATGTTTAAATGATACATTTATCGTGCAAAATGTTTAAGTATCTTATTATATTTATTATAATATTTTTTTCTTTAATATTATTGATTTTTAGGAGATCAAGGTGATGGTCCATCTCAATCAAGTCCAAAGGGTAGGGGTTTGCGTCGCAAGATTACAGGTCCATTGAAAAAAAGGGGAAAAGATTCTAAATTTACCGATCCTTGATGATTAGAATGATTTATTGTATTAAAAACTTAAAAATTATGACATTTTGTGGATTATTATTGAGCTTTTAGTTGGAATTCATTGAAATTTAGTTTTTTTTTCATTATTTATTTATATTATTTTTATATTTTATATTTCTTTTTTAATCTTTTTTAAATGTATAATATAGTCTTTGTGTTTTCTATTCACGAAATAAACAAAACAACATAATTTTTGTGTTCAGCACATGAAACTGGATTTTATGATAAAAATATTATTTTTACAAACCTTTGTGTTCAGCAAACACAAAACTTATTTGTTATATTCAAAACTAAGTTTTGTGTTCAGTGAACACGAAACATCTATTTATAATAAAATTATTATATTTTGCCACGTTGCAGAACTCAATAACTTTCGGGTTTGCTATTCCCGAAGTTTACTTTTGTGTTTACCAAACACGAAATTTGTTTTATTAATATAATATTTGACCGTTATTAAAATATTATTTTTTGCATTTCACCTCAATAAACTTGATAACTTTCGTGTTTATCAATCACAAAGTTGCTATTTGTGTCCACACCTAGGGTTTTTTGATATTTTGGGTCCACACCCTTTATTTATGTGATATATATGTAAATAATTCCATACACGAGCACAGTGCTTTCATAGACAAATTTAATATTTTGGAAATATAACATCACGTGTTTTGAAATATTATGTAATAGCAAACCAATAAATAAATGCAAATTATTTATAATAGTTAATACTCCACTTAATAAATTAATAATATCGCTCGCATAAAGCATCAAATATAAATTATTGACCGACGGGTCATTTTAATTATTTTATATAAATGCTGAAATCTATATTGCCTGCGCTTCAGCATTTAATTAAAAAAGTGCAAATTCCACGTATTTCGGTTTTTGTAGTATCTTGTAAATTATTCTATGTACTCCCTCCGTTCCGCTTGAATTGGCATATTTCTTTTCGGCACGGAAATTAAGAGTTGTGAGTGTAGAATAAGTTAGTGGGGTTAATATTTTATTATTGAGTGTGAGAAAGTTGCCATTTTTAGAAATATGTCAATTTGGTTGGGACGCCCAATTTGGTAAGTATGCCAATTGTAGTGGGACGGAGGGAGTATAAAACATTAGGCAATCTCTGTGACTGGCCCAACCTCTTATAAGAAATAATTGAATTCCTGTATCTTTTAATTTAATCCAAATTATTTTTTGAATCGAGACTAAATTCCAAAAGTCCTTAAATTGATTATAAAATACTGAAATTTTAAAAATAAACTTTAGAAACTGAAAACAAATCCCAAAAGTTTGAAACAAATAGTACATAAAATTAAGAGGAAAATTCTCAAATAGTAAGTTTTACTATTTCACATGCAAAAAATAACTATTATAGAAAAATGCACAATATAGTAAAAAATTATACAAATACCCCTACTTTTCAAAATTTCAACCCATTTAGTAGTCAATTTAATTTATTTTTTTTTTGGAAAATGCAAAACTTCTCTCGTCTGACTGGTTTTAAAAGTTAACAAATTATTTAATTTATTTACATGTGAATATTTCAGTTGACTAATTTTATTAAAGTTTTTCTTTTAATTTTATTTTATTACAATTTAAATCATTACGGGTGTGAAGTTGGATTTTAATCGAAATTTGAGTATTTTTTATTAAAAAATATGGGTGTAAGTTGAAATTGCTATTATTTCAAATTATTAAGGTAATTGAACTAAAAATTTAAATAATTTTAGGCGTAAATTTTGATTCATTTCAAATTAATCGTCAATTTTAGTTATTTTAGAGGAAATGTTAATTCATTTTGTATAAATACGAATTACTAAAGGGTGACTAATATTTTATAATACAAATAAAGGTTGTGAAATTTTTTTTTTTTGGGGGGCGTGAATTTTAAAATTTTTATAATTAAAAACGAGGATGTAAATTCAATTAATTAATGTTTGCATGAATTCACATTTAATCAATTAACTATAAATTTATTTAATTTACATTTTTGCGTGCAATAAGATTATTTCTATCATTAAATATGGTATAATACATTCAATTATTTGATTTAATTCTATAAATGTGGAAATGAATTAAATATTCAATTTATTATAATTCTCAATGAAATTTAGAGATATATATATGTTTTGATATACATCATTAAGGTTAAATTAGACTTTTTACTAGGTTTTTGCTATTTTGTGCTTTTATTTATAAAAGTTGTCATTTTTTAATGTGGTTTTAATCTTTTGCTATTTTAAGTTATTTCCTCTAAAGTTAAAATATGAATTCAATCAACTTACACAATTTTAGAAAAGTCATTGATACTTAATTAGCATAGTCGTAAAAATTGAAAGTGCTAGTCATACATTCGAATAGGATCTAATATATATATATATATACGGTTTAGGCTCTATGCATTTTTTAGTTAATTTATTTTTTAAAAAAAGATTGGCATTTACATCGATGATGCTTAGTACTCCCTTTGTTCCGTTACAATTGTCTCATTTCTTTTTTGCATGAGAATTTAAAATTGTGAGTGTAGAATGAGTTGAGTGAAATTAATATTTTATTTGTTGAGTGTAAAAAAATTCTCATTTTTAGAAATGAGACTATTGAAGTGGGACAAACGAAAAAGGAAAGTGGAACAATTCGGGCGGGACAAATGGAATATAATTAGGGGTAATCGAACAGAGTCGAATCGAGTAGTGTCGTGCTCAAGTTTGACTCATTTAGTATCGAGTTGAGCTTCGAGCTTTATTATCGAATACTTTGATGTTCACGAACTTTATCGAGCTTTAATCGAGCTTAAATGAACTTTTTAAATTTAGAATGAACTTTAATATCATATTCATACTCGAATTCTAAATTTTCTCATTAATAGAAAGATTTATCATTATTTTTACTCTTAAATTATGAATACAATATTTTTATAAAAGTAATTATTTTATATTTCTTTCTAATTTTAGCTAACGGGCTAATAACGAGTCGAATATTATTGTGCTCAAGTTTGGTTCATTTAATAAACAAGTTTTACTAAATGAGCTCGAACGAACTTTTATCGAATCAAAATTCGAGTAATTGACGAAAAATTCGGTTGATTTACTCCCCTAAGTATAATGCTATATGATTGTTGAGTTTGTTGAATTATATAATCATGCATCCAATTATCAAAGTAAAACGAAATGATGAGTCAAAGTTGATGACGCCTTTCCTTAATAATTGGACATTTTGAATTGATTTGATTGATTTTCTCACACTCGTAAATCTTCAAGCTAAATGAATAATTGCATTTATGAATATTTTGTGTTAAATATCATTAATGATATATTAGTTTTTTTTTGGAAAATTAATGATATATTAATTAAATGGTCCTAAAAGAACATCATTTGCCTTATTCTCGATTAAAAAATTAACACATTTCCATTTAAAACACGTTTGATAAATTAATCCCACCCGATGTTTAATGGTTATGAAAATATTACGCATTTAAGTTTCATTAACGTCGAAAAAACAAGAATCTTGTAAGAAATATAATTCATAAATGAAAAAACATGCTTCCTCCGCGTCAGTCAATTAAAATTAATAATTTATTAGTGAATTTGAAAATTTTAACATTTTAAAAAAAATGTAACTAATAGATTGAAATAGATTTAAAAAAAATACTAATAAAGAGTAATTAACTAATTAATTAATTAGGAAAAGTGAAAAGGTGGAGAGAAGAATAATGAAGCAGACAAAGAGAGAATAGAATAGGTGTTAGAGGGGAATTTTGCAGTGACAAGAATTTTTGGTGGAGAAGTTCAAAAGCGCAATCATTTTCCGGCGCAGAATGGATTTGACAGCAGAAGAATTCTCAACACTTTCTTCCTTTTTTTTTCTTTTTTTTTTTCGACTGTCCTAATCCTAATCATCACCACACACACCCCTGCCTCTCTCTCCTACTTCAAAACTCCCTACAATCCCTAATTATTTGAGAAAAAAAAATTGAAATACTAAATTCCACTATAACACATCACAATTTTTTTTTATCAAATTCAGATGGCAGATGCATTTTATAGAAAATAATGTAAAATTTTAAAGTTTGAATTAAGCTATATTTAAATAAGGACATCAAATATAATTTAAAAAATAACACCTGTCTTCTGACCTAGCTCCTGACTTGGGTTCCAACTTGAATGATTTGAATTTAAAATTTGTTAATTTAATTATTTATTTTTCATTTGGATTCCGATCCACTTTCGATCTGGTATGGACTTGAGATAGATATAATTTATCATTAATTTAGAATACTTTTTACTTGAATAATTCTAATTTCAAGACGGAGACTAAAATTCTATATTTTTGGGTAAGGTATGATAATCTTAATTTATCATACTCTTACTTAAATATTTTTCACGTTTAAATTATTTTAATTTTTTAAGTTTTGAACTTCAAGACCGAACATATAATTTAAAAAACTAAAATAATTTTAATTTCAACCCAAGACCCATTACCAATGGCAAACATTAATTGTGAATTAGTTTTTTTACAACAATTCTATGTAAAAAAACTTAAATATTCATTTTTTTTAAAATAATTTATTCATCATCACAAAAATCATTGCATCGATTTGATAGTGAAATGAATTCCCATGTCAAATTTTGTACTCCCTCCGTCCCATTTGGTTTTGGCACGATAACCAATGTTAGTGAGTGTAGTGGAATTAATATTTTATTGATGAGTGTAAAAAAGTTTGCCATTTTAGGAAATGGGACAATTAGATGGGACGGACAAAAAAGGCAAATGGGACTAATTTCGTGGGACGGAGGGAGTACCTTTTAGATATTTTAAATGTTTTTATAAGAATGGAAATTTTGTGATATGTGTTTATAAAATTTATAAAATTGGGTAATTTAAATAATTTTCACTAAAATTTATATAACCTTTTAGATATGGGCGGATCTATCTACCAGTAGGGATGGATAGCTTTCTCTAACCCAAATTTTTATTTGTTTCTAATAGCAGCGTGATTCAATTTTTTTTAGTTAACTCCCTCATCAACAGGTTGTAAATAAGAAATTGGGTTCAAAATAAAGAAAAATATAATTTAGGGAACTCAACATGAATTTAAGCAAAAAAATTTCAAATATATATATATATATATATATATGTGGCTGCTCTGGTGAGAATAATCCTTAACGTGAGAAATGAGAATAAATATAATTTATATATTCGACAACATCAACGATCTCAATTACATAAAAACTTCAACAAAAAATGCGGCATTTTATCCTCATTTTACTTTATTAAAGGGCAACATAGTCTTTACGAACAATGAACGAACTTCAGTTGTGTTCATTTTATCTACTACATACTTCATTTTATCTACAACCTACTTCATTAAATTAAAAAAAAAACATTTGTTATTTGAAGTTATACTTCATCTAACGGTCATTGTATCACTCGTAGGATTCATTATATCTACTAAGATATTTATTTTAGATATTATATTATGCATTATGATGTGAGATTCTTTTTTTTTTAATCTTCACTTAGGTTTCGCACACATTTTCATAGGTTTAATTAACAATCAAACAACTTTCTCTTTCCTTGTAATTAACTAACTGTCGCTCCCTTCAGTTTTGACCACATATGGAAGTAACACTTTGATAGTTTGAGGAACTAATGCAACATAATCATCTTCAAACATATTCTTTTTCATTGATGAATTGTTATAGTTAGCAATTGAGTCATCCAAATGGTTTATAAAATTCATCCAATACTCTAAACTTCTCCCTTTGTAAGGCTTCAACATATTAGCACATTCTAGTATAAATGAACCTAAGAACAAATAAAATGAATAACATGTTACTAAAAATGAAAACGAAGACGAAGACGAATTGATACATATTGAGAAATATCAAGACTTATTCAACAAGACAATTGGAATCTCATGGAAAATCAAAAAGAAAAGGAATTACAGATCCAAATCGCATGAAAGAAGGGGACCAAAAGAAATAAAAATGTTTATTTGAGGGAGATACCATAATTAAAACAGGTGAAATGATGATGATACCCTTAAATATGTAACAATGAAGTATGCGGAGGATAAAATGAAAACGAAAATTATTAAAGCATGACCGCAGATCATGCGCAATCAATGACTGAGATTTATTCTCATTTCTTACATTAACATATATTCTCATATGGTAGAGGAAAGATTCTAGATTCACCACTACTTTTAGATATATATGAACTAGTGTTTCACCTCGTGCATTGCACAATTATTTGTGTGCGTCTTGGTGTTGCCCACGTTTTCTCATATCTTATTGAATAATTATGAAGATATGATAAACAATACATGTTTTGAAACTGATATGCTCAAGTTATATATATTTTTTAACATAAATAAAAATACTAATTTAAATACAATAAAAAAATAAATTGATGTACCCACGCTTCACAAAAAATTAGTTGATGGTTAAGTTGAAGGTACTTTTTGGGTAGGAATTTATATTGTTTGGGACTTGTTTAATTTAGAATAATAGGTTGATGAACTATTATGATTGTTTTAAATAAATAATTTTATAGAACGATGATGAAGACATGTTGTACTTTTAAGTCAGAAATTTCGGGTAAATGTTATGTTGATTAAATAAGGTTATATTATGCATTTTATATATACCCACATTTGACTAAACACGTTTTATACACTGAGAATATATCTAAATAACCACTTTAACTATTTAAAAATCTTAGTAGCCAATATAATATACACATTCAATGATTGACCAAAAAAATATGAACTTCCGAAAAACCCCTATATTTGCACATAAAGTCCTCTATTTCATTTTTCATGTTTCAGCCACTATTCTAATATTAAAATTACTAATTTTTATTTAATATTTTTTTATAATTAAAATTAATTTATAAGTTCAGCATGAGATTCATCATATCTAATTAGGATATGAATAATATTGCTAAGTTTATTTTTAATTATTTTTTTAAAATAATTAGAATTATTTCAAAATCATTTTATATGAACGGTTATGTTGACATTATATTATTATATTTTTTCAATAAAAATATTTTTTTAACATCAAGAAATAAATTAGTATTGATTTTGACGGGAACAATTATTTTAGGAACTATTCTGCTTTAATATATAGATAAATTTATATAGAAAATAAATCAACTTAACATTTATATTGACACATACACACATATATATAATTAAAAATTGATTTTTTTTATTATGTGTTCTTTAAATAAATATTTTTAATATTATTATAGGATTACGAAGATATGCTTTATGTTTATATCTAAATGTTTATATTTGAAATATCAAGTGAATGATTATATTGCTTAAATAAAAAAAATCAAATTGAAAATATGAATATATTAACGGTTATAATATTAATTTTATAGATAAATGAATGTTTTATGGATTTAAATAAATAAAAACTTTAATATCATTTTGGCGGAACATTTATTTTAGGGACTAGTTTGCTTTAGTATATACTAGATTTACACCCGTGCATTGCACGAATAATTTTTTTAATATCTTATTTAATAATATTAAAATATATTTATAAGGTTATAAGCATAGGGTACTGATCAGGTGAGAATAAGAGTTACTATGAGAAATAAGAATAAATCTCGCGCGTCCATCTCATCAAATCGACGAACAAGATTCATTCTCAGCATATTGAAAAACGCGGCATTTTTGCCCCAATATTGTGCAGTTTTAGTCTTTAAAGGCTAAAACTGTAAAAATATTCAAACACAAACAGCAACCTGCATTTTAAGCTCGATTTACTTCATTTTTAGCCCAATTTACTTCATTTTTACATAAATACGAATTAAAAAAATTAAACATCTTCTTCTTCAAAGCAACAACACGAGCGTAGTCTCTATAAAACTCAATACCAACATCAACAGTTCTTAAAACTATGCCCTTAAAATGCTTCATCTTATTAACACACTTTGGAATAAATGAACATGTAAGATACAAAAATGCACAAAGTTAACACTAAAGATGCACAATATAATAGAAAAAATGAACGTCGATCTTAATAAAATAAATTTTTTAAAACTATATTCATGCATAATTAACAACGTCGGGACCGAACACGAATGCGAAATCCAGAAACAAAGTGTTGGGAAAACTTTCTAAGGTTTCCTTCCCCAGTAGCTTACTAGCA
>JAPKLW010008044.1:7500-13973 GCA_026898455.1 Plectranthus barbatus | reverse complement strand
ACGGCCCAGGCACCCCGGTCCGTGCACATTCTTCGGTTGCCCCGTGTTTCCTAACCCAAACATTTTTGTTTCGATAAATTTGAATCAATCTCTACTTAGTTCAGACAAGATGTTAAGTTTGAACAGATAGTTACATATATTCTTAATTTTTATATATTTCACATTAAATCCATTAAGCCGTTGTTTGGAACGTATATGTTGCCCGATATATTTTTTGAACGAAATGCAACCACGACAATGATGTTTGTGATGAAACAGTTAGCCCGGAGTATTAATTTGTTTTGAAAATATTCATACTACTTTTTGGGGTTTTTTTTAATTTTTACCCTATTATTTGATTTTTTTAATTATTAAATAATAAAAATGATTTTTATAAAATAAATTATTAATTTTTTCGTATACATCCTTTTATTAAATATTTTTCTAATATTATTTTGAGCTTATATAAAAAATTTCATGAAAAAATAATAATATTTTAAAAATTGTGACTCCTCAAGATTTCTGTGGAAAAGAGTGCATAAAAGTAAAAAAGTAATTGGGCTTTTGGACTGAGCCCATACAGTGATACAACGAACCAAAAATGGATTACAAGTAATCCACTTTGGAGTATAAATGGGCTGGATACAGCCTAACCAAATTTTAATAAGCAGGGCCCCTAACACTCGGCCCAACTAAGAAAGAAAATGGGATGGGCTTAAAAAGGCCCAGTGTCTGAGATTAATATTATTTGGGCTTATAGACAGTGACCCAAGATGATAAAAAAGCAGACTAAGACTAGGAAACAACCAATACAAGGTTTGGGCTTATAGACATAGTGGCCCAAATGTAATAAAAAACACAACCACCAAGCAGTTTAGGCTACAATGTCGTGGCAATTTCGGCTGGAGAGGCAGACTCGAACACGGCAAATGCCGCTGTACCCTTGTGCAACCGGGGGCGCGGGATAACTGGTTAAGTATCGAGTATATTTCCCAACTAGGTTGGTCCCTATACATGAACCATCATTCCAAAATCCCTGTTTGAAATACAAGCGACCCAATCAGATCAGCCCGCCTATACGTCAAACCGCCCTAGATGCAGCCAAAACCTAGCAAATGCCGTGGAGAAAAAACACATCCCCCTGTACAGGCGAGTTAATATGTGTGTACTTCCATGTTGGCAGTGACCACATCCATGGGGAAGATATCATACAGAACCCTATAGGTGTCCATCTTAATCTCCCTAACCGATACACTGATGTTGGGTATAATATTGCTGAACACGAGCCGATTTCTATCGAACCACAGTCTATAAACCGTAAAAAATAGAGCAAGGAGTCTAGCTTTCTGGATTATGCTGGGAACATTCTTAAGGCGACTGATCCACTTAATCGACCCTTCGAGCGTATCCATGCGATAGTGTAGGTTCAGCCAGAGTTTGATCTCTCTCCAGACCGCCTTCGTGTATCTGCAGGAGAAAAATAAGTGATTATTAGTTTCAATATCTTCGTTACAAAAAAGGCAGTTAACCGGGATCTCCTCGCCAAGGAAAGGCAGTCTATCTCTAGTTTTCAGCCTTCGAAGCATCGCGAACCACATTGTGACCGAGGTGCGAGGAGGTATAAAAGACTTCCAAATAATCTTGTGCCAAAACCTCGGCTGCCCCTTCAACCTGAATAGGTCATAGGCCCCCGATACACCCGGTCCTCCCGGTTTGAACCAATTTTGAACAAGTGCTTTGGCCGTCTCTATATCACCTGCACAAGATGCCAACAATGAGTCACGAATAGCAAACAGTTTTTTGAAGAAAACCGAATCAGAATGCATAATATTATAAGTCCAGAAATCCTCTTCGTAAAGGATGTCCGAATGCACCCATTTCACCCAAAGGGACTCAGCCCTAGATTGGATATTCCAAATAACCCGGGTCAAAAGAGCCGAGTTCCAATGTCGCAGGTTCCGGATTCCAAGCCCTCCTTCAGATTTTGGCAAGCAAACTCTATCCCAGCTGACCGGGTTCAGCTTGCTTTTCCACAGAAATCTCTTGGAGAGTCGTTCGATTCTATCAACAACTCCAGCCGGAACCGGTAGGGCCTGCATCCAGAAAGTTTCCACACCCTCAAGAGCCGAACGTAACAGCTCGGCGCGACCTGCAATAGAGAGGGAGTGTGAGCTCCAGTTTTTTAGCATACTAATAATTTTCTCAATCAAAGGAGCATAAGATTCAATGAGTAATAGTTTCGGGGAAAGTGGCAGCCCCAAAAATTTAACCGGCCACTCTCCTACACCGAAATTAAAGAGGCCCCGAATCTGTTGCTCCACAAACATCGAGGCTCCGCCAAGGAAAATCCGTGATTTGCAATTGTTGACCGAGAGACCCGAAGTTTTCTCAAATTCTTTAAGAATGTTTGAAACGACTTGCATAGATCCCATATCACCCCTACCAAAAATGAGTAAGTCATCAGCGAATAGAAGGTGAGAGATACACTTAGTACCACACTTAGGCATAAAATGATAGTTGGAATTTCTGATTCTAGCTGCGAAAAGCCGGGACAGATATTCCATACAAAACAGGAAAAGGATCGGGGACATGGGGTCACCCTGCCTCAGTCCCCTTCTACCGTATATAAAGCCGTGGCAGCCCCCATTAAGAGCAATGGAATAGGTAGGGCAGGAGACACACTGCATAATCCAGAAAACGAATTGAGGGTGGAACCCCAAGCCATGAAGGACCTCCCGGAGGAACTCCCAGTTGATAGAATCATATGCTTTTTGGAGGTCGATCTTAAGCATACACTTAGCTGCACCCCGCCGTTTCCATTCAAATTTCCTGATTAATTCCTGTGCAAGAAGAAAATTGTCAGTCATTAAACGTCCAGGTATGAAAGCAGCCTGAGCTGGGTTAACTAAGTCGGCTAGCACCGAACTCATACGGTTAGCCAGAATTCTTGTAATAATTTTGTAAAAAACCGAGGTACAGGAGATAGGCCGATAATCAGCCACCGTAGGTTCGTGGGCCTTTTTAGGGATAAGAGTAACCCTAGTATGGTTGAACCGCTGAAACAACCCTCCTTTGTCAAAGAATTCATGGACAGCAGCCAGGACGTCCGGCCCCGTTGTTGACCAAGTTTTCTTGAAGAAACCTGCAGTATACCCGTCCGGACCCGGGGCCTTATCGTCCCCGATTCCAAATAGAGCCTCCTTGATCTCCGCATCGTTGACAGCCCGCACCATCATTTGGCCATCAACTGGGTCCACGAGCTTTCCTTCTCTGAAAACTGCAGCATCACAAACACTTCTAGGTACTAGATTACCAAAAATGTTAGCATAATAGTCAACAAAAGAGTTAACAATGAGATTTATATCGTTACAAACCGAACCATCAGCATTGCAAAGAAAGGTAATAGCATTTCTTAAAGATTTTCTTTTAGCAATGGAATGGAAATACTCATTGTTTTTATCAGATTTAGTCAGGGTGTCCACCCGGGCTCGCTGTTTGAGAAAGTGATACTCTTGGTTGTTAAGTCTCAAGGCTTCACTCCTCAGCTTCAATTCAAATTCTTTGAGCACCGGGTCTAGTGGATCAGCATCAAGCTTGATTTGGGCTGCAGCCAGGGCGCGGTTGGCAGCTTCAGCTCGTTCGGAAATACGCAGGAAATGTTTCTTTTTAAACTGTTGCAAAGCAGTCTGAAATTCTTTAAGTTTCCAAAAAAGGCGGGATTGTGGGTACTCGGGCTCCCTGTCTTGGGGCCAGAAATCCGCCAGAACCTTGTTAAAATTCTCATGTTGCATCCAAGCATTAGAGAACCGAAACTGAGGTTTGAATCTGCGAACAAATTCAAACAAATTAGTAATCGAGGAACAGTGGTCCGAAAAGGAACCACTAGGCAAGAATTTAGCGCGGCAATGGAAACCCCTTTCAAACCACACATCATTCACCAAAACCCTGTCAATTTTGGAGGTGACACCCTTCCCGGTCCACGTAAAATGGCAGCCAGAAGATGGCACATCCTGAAGCTTGAGAAAAGCACAACAATCGGAGAACTCGGTATATTCCCTTTCTACTGGTCTACGATCTCCAACACGTTCCTCCGGGTCAAGAATTGCATTAAAATCACCTACAGCCATAAGAGGTTTAGTAGTATCGCACTTATGAATTAGAGATTCCCACAAATGCCTTCGATCAGATAATTCATTCGACCCATAGCAAGCAGCAAGTTGGAAATCATAATTTCTAGGTTTCCACTTAACCATACAATGAATAACCTGACGTTCGACGGCAGTGACATCAATATGTACAAGGATAGGGTTCCACAACATGGCAATTCTCCCTTTAGGCAAGAAATTGAAATTTTCAGCAAATTCCCAACCATAAAAACATTTATTAAAAAATGTAAGAAAAGTAGAAGTTGTGAATTTGGTTTCAAATAACAGTAGCACATTAATATCGTGCTTACGAACGAGGTTCCGAACAGCAGATTGCTTGGCTGGGGCCTGCATTCCCCGCATATTCCAGGCTGCAATATTCATGCTGCATTTCTGGAGTTGGAACGCGTCCCAATTCTCCTCGAAGATTGGGCTCTTGACTGCTGCTGGTTCTTAACAGGAGGGCAATGCCGTACTGCCGTAGCTACAGGAGGCATATCCTCCTTGGTAGGTGGAGAATCCGGAGTCTCAATCGAATCCCTGGTGCTATCTGAAATAGGATCAGAGGAAGAGTTAGAGGGACTCTCAGAGAGACCCTTACTCGGGCTAAGTACAGGGTCTAACAGGGCCTTTTGAAGTAGAGAGTCAAGTTTCTTTTTTGCTGATTTAACAAAAGATCCTTCTCCCATAGGTGAACTCGGGAACAATCCAAGCATGGACTCTCCCACAATGACTCGCGGAGCCGAGCCATGGACAGCTCTTCCCGGGGTAGCAGCTGTCGCCTTTAGCATGTCATTTTCTGTTTGAATTGCTGCCAGAACAGCTTCCGGGGTTTCTTGGACCACCTCCACCACCGGGCTGTCTTCTAGGTCAACATCCGCGCGGAGTACCTGTTCGTCGGCTGCAGAATGAGCCTGCAAATCAATACCATTGTTAGCATCATCTTTGGGACCCAAGGAGCTCGAAGAATCAGAGGCAGAGGGATAGCGAATATGGTTATTAGCCACAAGCGGTGGGGCAGTCCGTTTGAAGGGAATGGCCTTCTTCATTAGCTCGGCCGTTTCCGCTTGAAGCTCGACATATCTCTTGGCTATAGCACTTCTGCTACGAACCGGACCCCTGGATGTGCTTCGGGCACTTGATCTGCCCCTCTTTCGGTTGGTAACAGTTGTCCAACCCTCATCGTTTTTTCCCGAAGTATTGGGTACCCGTTTGGCAGCCACGGTTGGGTTCCTTTTTCGTGGAGCAGGAACCGTTTGGCAGGCGTCATGGTGGTGACCTAGGCGCCTGCATTTAGTACAAAAGTTAGGGTAAAAATCGAACTCAATAGGCTGAACGATTACCGACCCATCTGGCAGTTTGACGCGAACAGAGTCGACCGGCTTTTTTGACATATCGAACAAAATCAGCACCCTAGGCCCAGTAATCATGTCACGCGTCACAGTGTTCCTATCAAACTCGATAGGCTCACCCACCATAGCAGCAATCTTGGCAATTGCAGTCGGGGTCCAAAGAGGTAACGGTAGGCCAGTCAAGGTGATCCAGAGTCTGAATTTGAACTCAGGGTTCTCAGTAAACTGGAAATTGTGTGGCAATGGGAGAAGGATTAGAGGAATCCCGAACACGTATTGTGTTGCCTGTCTCATGACAGCCTCCAGATTTTCAGCAGTCTCGCACCGAAATACCATCCACCCATTGGCATTAAAATTCACCATCGTGGGCCTACACCACCTGGAAATCAACCGGAGCACAGGTTCCTTTCCGGGGAACCGACCGCCAAAGAAGCCGAGAGCACAGTGCCCCCAACTCTTCTCAACTTCGCAGTAATCACCTGCATCCAAAACCAGATCGTCATTCTCAATATTAAGGGTAATTTTGGGTGGTAGAAAGTCTGCTTTAAGGGGCACCGCCCGTGACCCAAAATTTCCGACGTTGCGAAGCCAGGGGTTCGTGGGTCTGACAGCCGCTCCTGCGGCAGTCGGAGGTTGAACTCCAGATCCAGTCGCATTAGGCGCGCCTGTATCTATTCCAGCAGCAACGTCACGGAACGAGCGCAAACCATCTAGGCCCAAACGGCTAGGTGAGGAAGCAGCACTCCCTGCCATATTAAGAAAATCCGATCGCCGAAACGTCGACAAAACCAAGAAGTATTATCACCGAATGACAAACAAATCTGAGAAAGAACCTTCACAATCTAAAAGAAACGAACAATTTCCTTCAGAGAATATAACTCAGAAATGTAAATCCAAAATCCAAATCGAATCAGTCGATTAGAATTAGAAAGAACAAAAATCGTAGAATTCCAAAGAATTTGAATTAGATTTTTGAAACAAACGCACACCAATCAGA